>UCOJ01000250.1:0-144928 GCA_900474305.1 Cecidostiba fungosa | reverse complement strand
CCATATAACTGTGGCTAATATCATATGTTGCACATACGTTATGGGCATAAAAATTTTTGTTTAGTTTAAATAAGTATTTAGATTTTTATGAAGAATAATAGTTTGGTTTAATTTTTTCCTATTTAACTCAGGCTGGGTCCCTTAATTACGTAGACGGTAACATTCTATATGAAAACTAATTTCAAGCTTAAATTTAAACTGGAATTCAAATACAGATTAAGACTATACAATTACAAGAATCGCGAGAAATGCGCGTGTTATTAATTAAATGCCTTGGTGATGTGATTAGGTTGGTTTTCAAACAATTTCGTTTTGTACTGTACTGTTGCTACTCGTATTCAGCATAACATTTTCAATGTATTTACAAAAGCTGCACTTATCGTTTCAATTATGCAGAAAAATATTACGTCGGTTCAGTCAAGTTTTTATACATCATAAAATGAATGTATTATACGTAATTTTTAACTATTCGCATGAATAACTTAGAATATTCAAAAACAATACACTCATTTTAAAAAGAATCTCAACCAACAGTCGAACAATTGAAAGCATATTGTAAAACAAATCAGTTTCCGCGAGAAGCTCAGTTTTGTCATTTATTGAAAATGCACTGCGCCATATCAATTTTAGTCCATAAAGAATACGTCATCCGATGCATGAAGTGAAATCATTTTTTCCGATTCGCCTTTTTTAACGTTTGAACGTGGCCAACTGAGCGTCGAATTTTAAAATCGATTAATTCCAACCCAACGAACTGAAAGGCGTTAAATAACATCAAAAGCTTTTACAACCAATTTCCAACGAATTTCTCACTTATTACATTTAGAAAAAAAGGAGGGCTTATAATACCCGTGGCAATTCTTGTAATGCATAAATACTGCGCGAGCTCGTCCAAGCGGCTGATGTGGATCTTCTGCCTAATTTCATTTATAATTCCATCTGTACGATCTGCCGGGCAATTTTCGGCAAGTGGTAATTCGCCGATATACGCAAATAAGAATGGCTAATAAGAACAGAAGTGGAAGCAGCGAGAGAGAGAGAGAGAGGGTGTACAAGTATAAAAGTAGGTAATAATTAAAGCAGAAACGTTAGAGCAAAAAGCCAAGGAGAGATATATAGCTAGACTTGGGTGGAGGTTGGTGCGAAAGAGAAAGATTAATTAGAGAATAGAAGTTGCGGTAGTATAGGAGGCCGTAGCTGAAAATCTTAATGCAACCACGACGGCGAGTTGCGCTTTTGAAATAGCGCTTCGGTGCTTACCGATGTGAACCCGTTAAATAATCGTCGCGAAATTACTTCTCGTTCCAGGGGTGCACACTTTGTGCTCGATATTATCCTCGCAGCCTGTAAAAAGAGGGAAGCAGAGAGGGGCTAGATTATACTCGGAGAAATTCTTGTTTAGAGCTCGAGCTCGGATATTTTAGGTCGCCCACTCAGTCTACCCCCGCGCGCAGCTTTTATTTCTCCTGTACGTCTTCTTCGCAGCTCTTTTTGTTCTCATCTGCCTCCGTTCTTTTTCCTCCTCGCTTTGTTTTCGCTGCTGCTGCTTCCTTTTTTTCTTTGCAACTGTATATATATATACACGACGCTCTCACGCGAATTCGAAGCTTTCGCTTTTGTGTCTCTCGTAACGGCGCGTGTGCTACTCTCGCGGAAGTTCTCCGAGGATTACGGAAGGAGATCAGAAGAGCCGAGCCGGAGCTGAGCGAAGCTGGACGAGTTTGGGAACGAGCTGAAGAGGGAGCTTGGCGGTGTACCATTTGTTTTCTATCTCGCTCGAGCGCTGAATCCTTAATGGGAACGACGGGTCATCTATTAAGAATGGAGATTAGGCCCCGAGTCTTATTTCTGTGCTCTTCGGACGAATTTTTTCTACATCTTTACTGTTTTTCATTATACTGTTGTGCTGTTTAAGCTGTTTGATAAATTGAATGCGCAATTGTATCAGGAAATGTTGATAACAATATTTTACAGCCGTACATATATACTCCTGAAGTTGCTTCGTCGTAAACGGAGCTGCATTAATTTTCATTTTATGAACATAACTCGATTCTCTCGATTCGCAAACTTTGCTAATTTCACTTGGAGTTTCAACGATTTCCAGCAGGTAGACACTAAAATTTATCGACGACAGTTTAGAATTTCACAGGAAGCAAAAAAATCCTCCTTTTCATTCAATTATATAAATAAAAGCCGAGACTCGAAAGAACGTGTCGCTGCAATCCTTGAAATTGAATTTTCCCTCTGGCGCAATTGCGTGCAAGTGCTCTTCATAATTTTTTTGAAGCTCAGTAGAATTTCGTTGCGTCCTGTAAAAAAGTTAAAAGACCTGGAATTCAATCAAAGAATGAGGTGTGCGTAAAGGGACAGGTTGTCCCGACGCTAACAAAAAATGAGTTTCGCTAACGCTAGCAAAAAAGTACATTTTAAATTTTAATGTATTATATTCGAAAGCTTATACCAGATATATATGTATATATCACAAGCGCAACCGAGAGCTGTCTAACGTACTAAATAGGTATATAATACACAAAGTAACACAATAACGCAGTTGGGCAAAGTGATATTTGGCAAACTGGGTTAAGATGGATTATGCCTGGTTTCATCCCATTAGCGACAAAATCAGCTATACACAATATACCTAAGCACCGCGCAGCGTTTGCAATTACAGCATCGGTTAAATTTCTGCTTCTCGCAAACTCGATCCACTTGACATAATCGCAGCCAAGATAAAATGAGAGAAAAACGCTCTCTCTCTCTCTCTCTCTCGCATTAACGATGAAGCGTCAACCAGCAGAGTACTTTTATACAGAACCCGCTGACCAAGAGACTGGCCCGTATAATGATTTCCAAGCGAACGGAACCAGCACTTTGGCCTGCACTTATTCTCCCCCGGGTTGTTACGCGGCACCAGCTTGCTGAATGAGAGAGAGAGAGAGCTGCAGGCGCAATTAAATTTTAATTAGAATCGTGCGAGAGGCTCCATCGGCTTGTGGTCGCCTCGGCTTTGGAATTTCGGCAGTAGTGCAGAAACGGGTATGTACATATATATATATATATAGCAGTGTGTCTTCAATGTTTAAACAGGGCTTGGCCATCAGACAGAGCATCGTCGTATGGGAGTCCGAGCCATCTCTTTCTCTCTTAGGTAGTGTATTATCGGAATCGCGAACGAGTCTTTAGACGAGAGGATGCGATGCAATCATCGAGGCGTCACCGGCTGTTGATTGCTCGTACAGACCTGCTGCGAATGGAGCCTCGGTCGTGATTTGACTTTGATGCGATGCGTATATATATATATACATCTACATACCAGATCCATATATGTATATACAGTTTACTATAATCAACTGCGAGTATAGCGTATCTATTAAAACTGTGTACGCAAGAAAAAAACCTAGCAAACTTTAATATCTGCATGCGGTTTCATATGTCTCCTGCATTGAAGGATATATTATTGAGTTTGCGTCTGTGGATGTTAACTAGATCTCGATGTGACCGGGGCTCTGTCACACACTTTGCGGGGGGTAGCGTTGTATATAGCGAGATTCCAGGTAATGAACGTTATTATTAGAATGTTATACATGCAGCTCGCGATCCAGCCAACTTGGTCACACACACACACACACACACACACCGAAAGTTTTGCAACGCAGCTGTTCTGCATATACGGTTTCATCCATAATCGAGTATGAGTAACTCAATCGCATGTAGCGCCCGAAATTCAGCCGCCGATGTTAATTTAGCGATAATAATTATTCCTGACGTGGGTTACGATGTATTATTAAATTTTCCCGCGGGAAAATCTTCCTTTGAAAATGTTATCCCGCCACAGCGTAACCAACAACAATCTCGGATTCTCCGTCGAAACTTCTCTGAAAAAGCTGACGCGCGCGAGTTCGCATTACTCACCTGTCTCATGTCCGTTCATATTCACGAGTATTCTGCGCCGTCACATGCTTGCAGCAACGCACGTTTCGTAAGCAATAGTTGTATATGTATATATATATATATATATACCCTACCGAGGAAGAACTGCTCTTTTTGAGCTTTTGTCTGAACGCGCGCATACCTATACCACTCGTTTCTTGCACGTATTATGTTCCGTAATCCTGTGTGTACACACGAGTGCCGCAAGTTTTATTATTACTTCTCTCCGCCTACCTCTCGCTCCTCTTGGTCGTTTCATCACACGACGACGCGGTAAGCACAAGAGAGACAAAAAGGCCGGGGAGAGAGATTTATGCGGGAGCGCGCCCGCTTTTCTTATATATTTCGCGAGGCGTGAAACTTTGTCTCGTAATTTGGCAGCGGCAGCCGCCGATGAGTCTTAGTTTTATTGCCTCTCGCTGCTGTGTGCAAGAGAGAGAGAGAGTGAGTTGGCGCTCTCTGTATTTTAATTACGTCGACGACGCTCGGCTGCCGTTTTTATATATGTGTCGTCGTCGTCGTCGTCCTCGGAGGCTTTTTTTATGCGCGCGCGCGCGCTTCAAGCTGAGCCGGACTTGCTCCGGAGGAGAAAATTAATATTTACTCTTTAAAAAGGAGATCTGCGTCGGCTCGCTGTGTGCTGCTAGACGGGATAATTAAACGCTCCGGGCGCAATTGGTAGCACGTTGTCCGTGAGTTTTGCAATTAAATTGAATTATTAATGGTTTTTCCTCGAAACTCGATCGTAGGGAGTATATACTCAATACACACAGGTTTCCGAATTTTCGACAGCTTTATATTACTCAGTACATACATACACAGCTCGAATCCCTATCTGGAAATCTCTCTGGTCGTCGACACGCACGAAATACACGTCGGAACATGCGGGCGGACGAGAGAGCCTCAAAACAAATTGGCTCATTGAAGGACGCGCTCGGCTAAACAACTCGCGTAAACTGGCCCTCCCCCCCGCCGTTTTGGCGCTAATCCAGAGCTACGGCCAACATCGCGTGTAAGATTATCGAGCGAGCGCGATAAGCGTGTATAAATAAAAGCGTAATTTAAACATTCGCCCGATAGCAGACGCCCTGTCACTGATTGTGAGCTGAAATAATCGAGAGGCATCAAATATAATGTATAACGAGTAAATCCTCATTTCACATCGGTAACGTTCCACGAATCTCTCATCGAAAGTGGGTCACGTCACACAGTCATTCACTGCTGATAAGAAGAAAACAATCGGCGAAAAGAGGAGCCACGAAAAATGAACTGATGGCGAAATCCTTATAAAATACTCGCTCGACCGCACGCATCTGTGCGCTTGCTTACACGTGTACATAACACCGACGGACGTCTCCTACTGTATAGTTGACACGTTTCCACCGCGGCGGTATCTATGTGTATAGCTATAAATATAGGGAACGTGCAAGGGCTAGGTCGGAGAGAGAAATCTTATCATCGACCGTCACCAGGGGACCTCGAGTGCCAGGTAAACAGAGTCGATCTGAGATTTCCCTGGCGAGGCTGAGACGACAAGTTTCGTTTCGTTTCCTGCTCGAAACGTATCTATATAACAGGCCTGAGCCAAGGTGTGGCGGCCGTCACTCCAGGCCCACGCACTCGTTCTAATCGAAAGCGAGGGCTGATGATCACTTTATTTTCTGGCTGTAAAATTCGAGAGTTACATTGCCCCTCGATTATATTTTCGATTATTTTTTATTATTTTATTATATTTTCCTATTTCCAAATTGTTCATTTCACTCAGCCAAATAATGTTCACGCATACAAGGGAGTGCAGAAGAAGATTCCGGTGTCCCAAAGGAGATTTCCGAGCGAATGAAGGGGAGAGAAATTTCGAAGGAAAAAGAGTCTTGCGAGCGGTTTTTCCGAATCCGCCGAGGGCGCCGTGACTTTGCGTTTACATTTCTTCTATTTTGCTGCGACACGTCTCGCTCATAGAGACAATCCCAAACGGCTTAATTCATAGGCCAATTATGTATATACAGCAGACGGAGCGGTATTCCAGTGACTGTTATATTCCGACGTGTACACGGCAGTCGTTATTGCAGACAGATTTGTCACTATGCACGTATGGATCTATAGCTTGATTGGTTACGCAACGGATTGCACCCCCTGTATCTAAGAGAAATGAGGAACAGCTATATTGGATTGGGACAATCGTCAATCGTGTCGATCTGATGCTGCGAGAAATAATGGCCGATGCGTTATTGTTAATTTGCTCTCTCTCGGATCGTATTGGCTTTGATCTTCATGAATCTATATATGAACCTATTGCATTTACATGAGATCGTTGCTTTATACTGTTGATTGGAAAAGTCCATTATTCTGCTGTGACGATTTGAGAGAGTAATGGACTGTATTAATTACGATTGTGCGTGACAAAAAAACAAAACAATCGAATGACGCTTGAAATTGACAAAATAAACAAGT
This sequence comes from Cecidostiba fungosa, assembly GCA_900474305.1. Classification (NCBI taxonomy): domain Eukaryota; kingdom Metazoa; phylum Arthropoda; class Insecta; order Hymenoptera; family Pteromalidae; genus Cecidostiba; species Cecidostiba fungosa. The sequence continues at coordinate 138,547 of UCOJ01000250.1, read as the reverse complement.
TAAAAGAGAGAAGCCGAAGGGTGGAAAACCAAGGTTACATTTTCTTTCAGGAAACACGGTGTGTGCGAAAACAATTGACAGAGCGTAGTTCAGCTGGCTTCCTGTTGTGAGATTTGCTTTACGCCTGGGAACTACTGGCAAAAGTGTAAACTCGCGAGAATGTCGAAACAAAATTTTTGTTTGCTCTTCGCGAGACTTCAGGAAGCTTCAACTGTTATATATATACTTTGAAAGCGGTGAAATTGAGATAATGCAATGAAAATATTTGCAAATGATCATTCACATACACGGTAAAATATTTGGAAAAGAAAAGATTACAGTTTTTTTTTCTTATTTTGAAAACTGGTTGAAAATAAAATTTGACCTGTTACACTTAGTATAATCACCTGTAAAAATCCGGATGAACAAAAGTTGCGATAAAGTAAGTACTCTTACAGCTGCGTGGACGATAAGGCATTACCTCAGAACAACCGAACGTATATATAGAGCCTCATCGCAGCAGCTTTATTTTTTACTCCCGCTTCTCTTCCGTTCTATTTGTGTCTTTATTTCTTTTGCTCTCATCCTGCACTTTGTTTCTCCGGGCGAACACTTCCTCCTTCTCCGCTTCTCGAGCAAAAAGGCTCCACGCGAAATTTTATATACATTCACACACACACACACACACACACATATACATGCGAGCGCACGAAATAGTTTTGCACGTCACTGTTAGCTCTGCGTGCGATAAGAGCAAGTTTATTTTCACGTGCTTCAATTTCTTTCTCTTTTGTCTTTTGTAATTCTTTCAAGCTATTTCGTGATAAAGGAATATACGTTATACAAAAAGCATTGTTTGGATCACTCTGATGCAGGATATGAGTTTAAAGGATCTTTCTTTGAACGAGAAAAACGTTGTGAATATTTTTTTAGCATAAAAGGTCATTTTTTTTTAAACAGGCTAAGCAATTCGAATTGCGGTTAAACTAAATTCGTTAGTTTGTCTTGTGTGGTACTGCGTAACTTCAGTTCGCTCCAGAGTTTCAAAGTTCTCTGTTTATAGCATCTTCATTTTGCTTGAAGATAGTAATATCTGTAATGCAAAAACCAGTACATATACACTCGCCACACAGAATTTTCAACCATATACTCATCAGAGTAATTAAAACAAACTTCCATACAGGCTTTCGCTTCATTCCAGAGAAATTTTAAGTGGCTCATGAACCCTGATGAGAGATACATATACGCCTATATATACACACACACACCAGCTCTCACGTGCAAACACTGCAGCGCAAGCTCCCATTCGTGCTTGAATCATTTTGACGAGGTATAATACAATATTCCGTAAAATAAATAGAAGCTGAAGTTACATTCGAAACGAAATAAAAAATGCTTCATAATTGAACGCAATTGATCAGAGCTTGCGGAAGCTCAATATACAACGTTACACGAAACCCTTTCGACAAGCTAATAAACATTTGCACGGGTCCTGATGCGGATACACGAAATTCCACGACTCGTCGCAATTCCAAAAATTTAAACGAGATTAGAGACGCCGCGCCTCCTAGACAACTATACACAACTCGGCCGCCGCCGCCGCCGTCGACGGTAAAATTGGTGGGAAAACAGAGAGTGGAAGCCGTTGGGCACCAGCACGGCAAAGTTGTTAGGCACTTTATTTAAGGAAGCCCGGAGAGTATAACGCCACGTTGCAGCGCGGTCTGTTAATTTCGCGGAATGCTACGCGTTATTATGTCAGTGAAGCGCCGGCTGCGGGTGGCTCCGAACTTTCCCGACGCCGGAAATGCGAGATAACGCACCCGATCGTGATGCCGGCAACAGTTTTCCCCGGGAAATTTCATTGTCTTCTGTTATTTCTCTTTGCCGTGCCTCCGCGCACACGACTATACTGGGGCTTCCTGATTCCTATACTATATACGCGACTCTGTATATACTGTTTTCCAGGAAGAATATCATTTTCCCGAGGAGTCTGACGAACTGATGTGCTTTCGATTCAAATACAAGTTCGATATGCGATGCTTTATATAAAATAAAAAGCCACTCTGTTGTTGTACTTTGAAAATTATGTAATAATTAAGTAATGTTTACGGCTCATTATAAGTGCGCGAGCACACGCAAAAAACATCAATATGCGTGTTTGATCATTAAGCGGAATATTTTGCGTTGCAGGACTGCAACTCGATTGCGGAGGCATCCCCAGTATACTTCGAAAGGGATTTGAAAGCAATTACAAGTTTCGCAAATTAATTATCGAAATGTATTAATTTCCCCTGGTTATGCATTTGCAACACTCAATTTTCGTATATGCTCATTATGGCAAAATTATATGCGTTTCGAAACATCATTGATATAATACGTTAATTTTGTATTGATAAAAATACTATATTGATAATATCGATAAAAATACACAAAGCATTGCTTGAATTATTTATTTAAAAATTGGTATTACTAAATTAAATTACGCATATATAACCGTGCGTTATTCCAAGAGAAAAAAGAAACTTGTTAAAATTGTGCCGTATTTTTCAGCCGATAAGAATCGTGCCACTTGCAGAAAACATACGAAAACGTTCGTGTGTACGCACAGTTTGAGTATATAGCCTTTCCCGCACGCGACAGGCTGTTGCATGAAACTAAATCATCATTTCATTTGCCTCACCTGATGTGGACCAACTTTCAGCGCGACACGAGAACTGCCATTAATTATTTGCGCCAAAGAGAGTTTTGTCGCCAGTATGACTACTGCTACATGAGTATAGCGTGAGTTTTTCGACTTTGAAGCGAAAACGCACGCGCGACTTTATTCTCCCAGAGGGCGTAATTGCCAAAAGTGTATATACGCGCGCACGCAACGGCGAGGTAGAAAGGCTCTGAAGTATCTACTTCTACCTCATTGAGAGGGAGCCGGCTCTTTCAGAGCTTTTTCAGCGAGGAACTTGGCTTCGAGTGGCGTCGACGTGCAGAATTTCGTTGATGCCTCGTTAAACGCGTCGTCGAGCCCGAGATATATAGCAGTGCGCTAATTGTCGAGAAGAGCTAGCGTATGGGACACGCTCTCGTGTGAATCGTATATATATATGTGTGTATAGTCACAGTGGGAAACAAAGAAGTGTTTTTTTTTTTGTTTGGTTTGGTACTCGGGTAAGTTTGAGCTAGTTTGTAGGTACATGTTTTTCCCTTTCGACGATGACGGACTGACCGCACGCTTGACTTGTTATTATATAAAGGATCCGTTGTTTTTTTTTCGAAATTAACTTTCATTTGCGTAGTAATATTCTTTTGGAGCGCGCGCCCGTAAAATTAATTTGACGCATATCAGTTTTTCAACAGGGTGCCGAAGCATGAGGCTATACTGAAAAATTTCTATCTCTCTGAAAATATATATTTTTTGTTCGTGAATTCGAGTGTGCATCAAAGGAAAAAAGAAAAATAGTCTCGGATAGCAGAAAAAACATCCGTTCGTTGCTGCTAGAAATTCGTTATTTTTATGGTATTGTAGCCGTTATAGCTTCTACTCCCGTTGTCCGGATATAATGAGTTTCACTCTGTAAATTTCTAATAAAAAGGTGCCTTTGATCTGACAAGTTTAATCAACTTTGAAGGTCGCGTTTAACGAATAGTTGTATAAATAGACTTTGATCACATCTTTTAATTTTATAACATAAATAAGAGTCAAAGCCAAACACACAATAATGAGCTTAAAATTTATCCGTCAACCGCGTCCAATCGGAACATCACGATCGGCGAAAGCTCGTCCATCAGCATCAAAATATAATAATAGATGGACGTGTAAACGGTCATATAATATATATATACTGCGGATAATACACGGCATTCCGAGAGCATCGCCTCATCGCTGCGCGCACTGGAATGCAGGTTAATAAGAGGATATCTATATTACGAGTGCTACACGCTGTCTCGTGTTAGCAGCGTCGGGCTTGGATAGCCTTTCGACGAGGCCGAGGATAGCAGTATAGTGTAGGGGATACGCCCCCTCGTGTCGTGCGCTGAACAATGTCAGGGACGCGTTGCTGCTGCTGCTGCTGCTGCTGTTGGACGGATATTACGAGTGAGACTGTGAGAGGGAGACTCATTAGACAACGTGTGTATGCACGCGTGTTGCTGACATACTTACTTCGGCTACTGGAGCGCGAAATAAAGGAGGGAAGAGGATGAGTGTTGCTACTGAGATGAGATCTATACTCTCGAGTGTGTGTGTATACTTTTGGTGAAACTTCGATTATCCAATTGTTTGTACATATATTTATTCAATAAACAAATATATACGCGCATTGATTTAATGATAAGCTGGTATATAATTTATCAATCGACTATTCATTGCACTCTGATGCGATATATTATTACATAATATAATATTTAATAACGAATCATGACCCAATTTTGAAAGAGTATATACACTGGGCATTAAGGTTTATCGAATAATTCAAGTGGTGCAGAGCTTCGCGAGCCATAACAATATAATTTATTTAATAAAAGTAACAAGGGCAATGAAAAAAAAATGGGAGAATACATCCAGCACACAGCGAGTATAAGACTACTGGACCGCGTTCACGCGGGGCACAGCATGCACCGAGCCAAGTCATAAACCCGACGAATGTTGCAGTATAAACCTTTACGCCCGTCGTCGTCCCGGCGACGCATAATTCGTTAATTCGAGCTGCGGCCGGTGTCTCCCATCGAGATTAGAATTAACTTCCGAAGAAGCCACGACACGAGCCGCGTAGCCATATAACCATTTTCACGGGACGACGACGCTGTATATACACACACACACATTGCAAAGTGCTGAGTTGCCGAGAGAAAGAGAGAGATAATATCGATCCCTATCTTTCTCTCCTCCCTCGGCTGCTATACACACTCGATTTCTCCATCTCTCTTCGGGGGATGAGTAAAAAACATTAGGGTCCTTGGGCGAAAAAGTTACAGCTGGTCTGCTGCGTCGCTTCGTCGTCGACGTTTTTTCAAAAGTTCAAGCGCCAGTATATTGCGGCCAAGTGCTCGCTGCCGCTGGCTGCTTCGAGGCCCGGCTGTCTTTTATTATCACAAAAGGCCGGCGATAACGGTTTGATTAACATTATATGAACTGCCCCACCCGCTGTGGCTATTTTTTCGACCGAGAGGGGGTGATAAATTTTTGAGGGGAATTTTCGCTTTTTAATGCGGCTTATTCGCTCTCGCCTATACTTCTTTATTGTTTCTCGAGCTCGTGTATACTCGACCTGCCAATTATACGAACGAGTAAAAGAAAAAAGGAATATAAGTATAGTTTTATTTTGGCACGCTTTCATTTATCACTGATTAAGCGCGTTATATACGTATCGGTACCGCATAAATAAAAGAAGAGAAAAAAATAAAATTAACGAAATGCCCCAACTTTTCACATTGTTAGTATATAACTGTAGCTTCGATGTATTTATCATACAAAGTTCGGTAATAACGATAACGGCCCATTGCCCGGGTAAATCATATAGCCGCTTCGATATCATCATCGTCGATAATTTGGACGGACGCGCAAGCGCGCGCGTAGGTGTGATATATATATATAATAATACACGTGTATACACGCGCGTCGATGAGGATAAAGGAAACGGGGGCGCGAACGAAAGTCAAATAGAGAGGAAGAGCAACTTTTTTCATCAGGCCAAATGAAATATTATCGCACATCCGAGTGCTTCGTCGTGGAGCTACACGCCCGTGTCGATGCCATAAAAACGCGCCGAATCGAGAGCGCGTGCGAGGAGATTCTTGCCGCTGAGCGTGTTTTTTGGAAAATGGCTACGTTGCCACTGCTGCGTATGAGAAAAACGACGAACTTTTTGTTCTTTTACTTCCTTTTTCTATATCTATATCACTAGAATATTATTATGAAATTCAAATCAGTGGCAAATCAGTATACAAGCTCGAGAATTCCCACTTATACTTACAACAGCTACAGCAACAAGAAGAAAGAAAAAAGAAAGCAAGAATTTTGAAAAACCCTCTCGTCCCTCGTAAATTTATATCCCGTTGAGCGCGCGCGAGAGTATCTCTCCGCATGGAGAAACGCCCTCGCAGTATATAGCGCATCTCTCAATTTCCAGAGGCACCGTCGTCGGCACATTCCGAAATATCCTCGGTTATAACCTCGAGGACGCACTGCTCTCGCCGATATATCGCGATATAACAATAAATAAGACTCGACTGCAGCGTATCACACATACATACACACACACAGCCTCCCGTGGAAAGAGAGAAGAATACGATCGAAAAAGAGAAAGTTGGGAAAAAGGACGCTGAGAGAGAGAGGGGGAGTCAGTCGAGTGAGGCAATTACTTCGATATTCCAGGCACATCAGCCGTTGTCGCAGTAGCAGCAGCAGCAGCCTCTACGACCGTAAAATCTCAAAGTCCGGTCAGCTCACTTGCGCCGCTCTTACTCTCTGGAGAGGGAGAGAACTTATGGTAATAGCTGCAGCATGAAAGTCAATAGCAAACGGTTATGGCGCACGCCGCGGATAAACACCGGGGGACGCGGGGCAAAAAGAGTCGAGAAGAAAAACGAGAAGGCGCGAGAAATGGAAAGAGCATTCGCGAGATTTTTCTCCGTTTTTGCGGTATTTCAGGCTTTCTCTCTCTCCTTCGTTTACCTCGCACGAAGCTCTCTCTCAGGCTTTTTGCGCTTCTCTTTATCTCTCTCTCTCTCTCTCGAGCGTATATCTATGGATTGCCATCTTCTTCTCTCCTGCTTTTGTTCCTCCCGCGGAGCTATGAATCCTCTGGAGTGGTCTAGTCGATAGAGGCTTTTATCGAGATACGCGACTCTCGTCGGTGACGTAATTGCTCGTTAGCATTTTATACATAATTCGACTACAGCGCGAGATGTAGCATTGTTTCGATAATTTTGCGCGGACGAGTGAGTCTACGCTGGTTTTCATGTTTTTCCGCTTTAAAACGCGGAAATATGAGTAGTTTCAGTATCATGTCAAAGGAAGATTAAAATTTGAAAAAGCGAATGCAGCTTTCAAGCCGCTGCAGCGAAATGGCGCGCAAAAAGCAACTTTGCGTAATTCATACTCATCGCCGTTGCGAGTATCAAAATAAAAAAAAAAAAAGAAAAAAAATCCGTTCGTTAAAAAAAATTATTAACATTACGTGATACACACAGATTCTTCAAGTAGTACAAACAGGCAGTGGTCAGACCAGATCAGTCTGCATAGTGGGTTAAACTATATCAGTGCAGTTATTTAGTCACGGAATATTTTTCGACCCCCCTCTAGAATACGAATCCCGAATAGCGCGCGAAACATTTATCACCGAAAATTAAATGCTCATACTCCAGCTCCATTTGAATTTGTATCTTTTTTGAATTTCTAATTCTCCGGACTAGTCGAAAATATATTCCTTCGCTCTCGGCTGCTGCTGCTGCTTTCTTCATCCACTTTTCCCGGAACGAATCCCGGAGAGTCGCTTGGTAATTTATCGCCTGAAAACGGCCCGGAAAAGCGCTTTACGAGCTTCTGCGGCTTAACCGAATTCCGATCGAAGCACCGCCGCGGCTCAAGCGCTCGATCGCGCCTATGAGTTTTCGAGTCAGGGACGAAGCAGCAAGGGAAATTTCTTGTGTCCGATATGCGCGGGAAGCTTTTATCGCCTCTTTATTGACCAAAGCGATTCGCGAGGATTTTTAAGAGCTCGACGCGCTCCGTGTCAAGGGGCTCGAGAATGAGGATCTCTCTGAGTATAGTCGGAAACTTTACGCTCGATGCGGGCTCGTATATACGAGTGTATATATATATATACGCTATTACTCTCGACGCGCGGCGGAAGTTCGTAAACTAATTCTCGGAAGATATCGGCTGGTATACGGCGTTATTATTATCCACTTTAAGTTATTGCTCCGATGACGATTCTGTGCGTCAATACAAGAGAAAGTAAACAATTCCGGTTCGGGTTTTAATTGATTCTCCTCGATTGCGGAGCTGCAATTATGAACAGCAAATATTGAAACGACGTGTGTTGTGATACTCGCATTCGACTACAAATTATAACAGTTTTTGACGATGGAATCAAACCGTCGAATAAATGTATATCATCTACCGATTCTAAGTGGACGAACGCATAAAATCAATATATCACCCCATGATGTTCCGAGTGAAAATACTCATTGACTTTCAAGTAGTAGACCCCCCCCGGAATCTTTGGCATAACCGCACATTCGTATGTACGTATGCGCGATATCGAGCCTCGAGATCTGCCTCGTTTGACACGTGCCACGAGTATGTACATCGTCCTCTCGGACCTCTTATACCCTATCCATCAAATCTAACCTTCTAACCGGCGATCGACGGATAAGCGTTATTTTCCCAAGAAACCACACGAAACGCGTGCGTCACCAACCCGATTGAATTAGCCTTAATTCGAGCGCGTATTTGTGCAACAGAACCACACAGGCTCACCTGTTTACCCCCGTGAAAATTCGAGCTCCGCGAACACGTGTCAACATGCGCAGTAATGATCTTGTTCCGCGAGAGTAATCGAGCATCTATTTCCTAATACGCGTATCCAAAACGAATTTCGCTTTCGTCATCCAAACATTGACTTTCCGCTCTGTCGAATAAACCGCTTTTGAAAGCAGGAAAAACGCTGGAGAGCATAAAGGATTCTATACGAACGTGCGCGTATCTATATATAGTAGCCTGACATGGCGCAGCAACCGTCAGCTGGCACTTGACGAGTTTGCGCCAAGGATGGATGTCCATCGGCCGCCGAACAGCCTTTACACGTCCGCCTCCTCCTGCGCGTGTGAGTATATTATATAATGTATATCTATAGGTATACACAGGCAGTTATAGGCAAGCGCAAGCGTCCACTTAAGTGTCCTATACGACCTCCGCATCCCTGAATATGCTCTACGCTGATGCAGTACATCGATGTATTGCATGGCCTGAGCTTGGAAATTGAAAGAATTTTCGGAAAATGTGCGGGAAGTTTGACGAGATTAAATTTCTTCGTTATCGGATTTTTTTAGAATTATTGATGTGCATTACCGGCGAAAGCTCGCACGTTCATTTTTACGCAGACTGTAATTTTAGGGCGCCTCCGTTGTTTGATTTTAGAGGAAAACCTTTTGAAAATTGCTGAGGGGGATTGTTTACTGCTAGAAAATAGAGTAGTCGACGAATTCGTGGGTTCGGGTTAGCAAACATTATACGCGAATAGTTCGAATTTCCCTATAAAAAAATTACTATCCACACTACACCAACATAGCATAATTTTGTCATTTCTCGTAGTAGGTTCGCAACGCATTTTCCGCTTCATAATAAAGTATGAAATTGAATGATAAGTAACCTCTAAGATACACAGTGGATTAAAGTACAGCTCAACGACTTTTCGTTACGCGCCGGCGGCAGAGAAGCGCAGCAGCAGCAGCAGCAGCCTCGCAAACTGACTGAAATATCGATCACCCAGGCTAGCTGCGCTAGCTGCACTGTCGGGCTGCACGTAAATTAGGTTTAATCTTTCCACGGTAAATTTCGATGGACGCCAAGCTCAGTTTGTCGCTCGACGGCGCACAAGAAAGACGCGAAGTAAGCTCGCTGGATCTATTTGACTTTGGGAGAGTCTGGAGGTACACTCTTATTCTGTTTTCGCTGGGGCTATAGAGTAGAAGGACTCTCTCAATGTTGTTCACTTCATTTAGAAGTTGAAAATATTTATTTTTCGTCCGTAATGAGGACCGACTTAATAATAATATAAAATCCTGCCTGTAAAATGTGATATAAAAAGAGTAGCAGGCAACAAAAAATAGATCCTCATAGAAAAATGCTGCCAACTCATGTGGCAATATCTACTTCCTCAAAGAGACATCGGCATCCAAATTTTAGTACGTATATACTGAATACATTTTAAGAAAACTTATCCTACTTGGTCTCTACTGATTTCAAAAGAAGAAAATTTCCACTCGTTTATCTGGCATCCAAACTTTTTAAATTCGCCCAGTTCCTGATGTTTTAACATAGGAATCGATTTTTTTTGCCAAAAGTACGAAAACGAGACTCTAAAGTTAATTCATGCGCCGGCGGAATGAGACGCGATAGAATTAAAAGGAATCGTCGCTTAAATGCTCCAAATGGTAATTAAATGATAACATCTAGAGCTTTTAAACGGTAGGGAAATTTTTTTCCTTCTTCTCGTATCGCTTACAAGTTAAAAATTGGTTCAAGAAACTTATCCGGCTTTAATTAAAACTTGCGTGTTTTTTCGAGAGTTAACACCGCCGGATTAGTTTACTGAAATGTGTGTAGAGCTTCTAAGACGTTTTCGGACAACTAAGAATTTAGAGACGAATTGCTTAACACGATTGAAATTTTCATGCTATATGTATAGATGATATACAATCGCGCGCATCACAAGCACGCCTATTCGGAAAGAAGCGCAAGCGCAATCAAGTTGCGCGATCGTAAAACACGCTGCTCGCGAAAGCCTGTGACAATTCGAAAGCTGTAACGAATGCACAACGCTCACGGAAAATTATAACGCTCCGATCGACCCAGAATGTAAACAACGGCAGTACTAGCAGGCTATCCATCGCTCAGCCGCGTGTGGAAACAAAAGGCATTTTAAGGATTCGGCTGTACAGGAATGAAGATTCAATTAGTCCGCTATATCCAATATTGACTTGGAATTGAGTTTTCATTGTGATCGATGCTAATTGTTGTTAAGGATATATACGGGGCCGGCAACGCGACGCGGCTGCATCAGCGTGCGGCTTTAATGACGACAAACAAATAATCCATTTAATAAATCCGCTGTTTACGCCACTGCAGCCCTAGCTTTCGCTGGCGAGTGCGCAAGCCTGGGCTGCATTGTCGAGGCCGCTGCAATCTGCAGCTAGCGAATTTATGGGCCGCGAGTGTTTGGCAAGCGTCAGGTAATTACTATTATGCGAGCCCATTGATTATGCCCGGATGCGAGCCCTACATCGTTCCCACAGGCGATTTTGCATCGCTCCTCGCGCTCTCGGCTGCTGCTGCTGCTCTCTCCCTCTTCCTCGCTTGTGCTGCAGAGCGTCTGAACAGTGCTCTCGTGGTTTTGGTCCCAGCTCTATATCTCAGCCCCGCCATCAGGCATTATTCGGTCTGTGCGGGCTTTTTCTCATCAGAGTTATACCGTGCGATGAAGAGAAGACTATTTTACTTCAGTTGACTGTTTTTGTCAATGGCTGACTATACGATGGCCTTACTACTTGGAGCGAGTCAACCACAAAACTTATGATTTACATTTATGTAAATAGTTGCGGATTTGTACAGCCGCAAATAAATTGATTCTATTTTTTTAGCGTCTGTATATGGATTTCCTTAGGTATAGTCTTTGTTAGAAAAGCTTGTCAGGCAAGGGCGCATATATACTTTCCGCTTGAAGATATAGCGAAAATCTTCCACGTCAAGTTGGCTTCGGTGAAACTTTTAGGAAATGAAGTTTTTTGCAAACAAAGTAAGCGAGAAACTTTTCGTTCTCTACTTCGAGTCGTTTAGGAGTTATGCGAAAGTGCAAAATTGGGACTTTTCCATTTTTCCTCGAAATTCGCCATCCTTTGTCCTTGAAACTATTCGGTCCAGAATGACATGCACACGGAAAATCTCGGAAAGCGAAAATTTACTCTCTCTTCTCCGCAGTAGAGTGAATAATCATTCTAGTAGCCCAGTCATGAAATAACGCAAAACTTTTTATGACTGAATTTCTTCGGATAAAGTTCAAGTTTAAGTTTTAGCTTTTAGCAAGCCGTTTGGAAAGTAGTGTCATAGTACTTATTAATAAATCTTGCATCCATGGGTCGGAAAATTGAATCATATGTGACAAACAGAATGGTAAATGAATGTAATTCTGTAGCATCGACGGAACGATGTGTAAAGCAGTAAAAAACAGGCTGGAAAGAGCCGAATACTGAATTCCAGAACGATTGCTTCTGGCGTGCAGGCCTGCACAATTCCTTTGACGTCTCCGAATATTGTTTTACTTCAATTCTGAATCGCGCTTTCGAACTTTGTTATTGAATGTCTTGTTAGATTGCCCAATCAAACGCGTTCAATAAAACTCGCCTCGATGGTTCGCGCGTATTCGCGGCATATATCAATTTAGAAACACAATGCGCGCACAGTTCGCAGCGCCGTGGAGAATTGTGTTGCCGGTCTCTCGGAAAGTGATATACAAGCTCTTTTCGATCTCTTCCATTTCCTTCTTCGTTCTATGCTGTTGATAAAAAGTTGTAATTTATAGTTAAATCAAAGTAAAAGTCAAAGCTTCTTTTTTTTAGACCTGACCTTACAATATACCATTTGCAATCGTTATTCACTTGCAGATGTGAGCAAGAAGAGCCACCGAAACGAAAGGCATCAATTTCGTATTATCCTTCGCATCAGGCTTGCATTAATACAGCGAGTGAAACGTAAATTTTTGTATCATCATTCTGTCTTTAAACAAGGAGTTGGCCTGCAGCACGTCGGGTAATACGTTTTTAAGCAGCGCAGGTTTTATTGGAGAATTTACTGCCTCGACTCCATACACATCTCCACACCGCACTCGTAATATTCTCGTTCGCGTTTCTTGCGCTTTTTCCCTACTACACACTGCTTAGGTACTTATAGCGTATACCTACTATACTGCTACTGCTCGACTCGCTCTCAAACCTCGCCGAGCGAAATGCACTCTTGCCACTATACAGTTAGACACTGCCGAGCTAACAAATTCCAACGTTTTACACTGTACTCGGGGAAGCGGATTTTGACGGCTCTGTGATTCAGTGAGGAGCGTCTGAATGAGAGTGCGAATAGAGCTAGCTTGTCTCGATTTTTGAGTGAGTTGAGAAGAGCGATTTCGATGAGTGCAGCGACGACAGGTTAGCGAATCTACACCTACCGTCTAAAGCAACTTTGAATATTTCGAATGTCAGCCATGGCACTTTTCACATATTCCTCATGAGAGGTGTCCTGGCTGACATTCCAAATATTCAAAGTTACTTTTAACGGTGGGTGTACATGATATGTCAAACATCGTTGCTGTGAAAAATATGCGTCAATTATTATGAGTATACTACAAGTAAAAGACGTTTTAATTTCTGTTAAATTGTGTTTACATACCTAATACTAAGAACACTACAAACATTTGAAAAGTAGACAAGTTTATAAACTTTGTAAATGTTAAATTAAATTTTTTTTAATTTTTATCAAAAGTCTGCTTTGTCAATATCCTTTGCATTCCCACTCCCCGAATCCCTCTCTATCCCTTTTCATTATTCGTGACCTCTTGCACGTGCCGTTTTTGTCTGGGTCTCGTGCAAACTGGGAAAATGTGTTTGCTGATGATTACTGCATGGAGTTAACCAACCGAGCTTAGATAGTTGAATTGAATATTACGTTCGAAAAGTTCAATTAACAACTTTAAATAATGTAACCTAGTCGACTGTTCATCTTTTGTAGCATGTTCCATGTTATGATTTGAAATAAAACATATCAAGCGCAGTTAAAAAACTATGCATAATGTCCACATTGATAGTTCAATTTTTAGCAGGAAACTAGAAGTGGAAAATTCTGTCGTGTGCTAAAGTTTTTATTTGTTTATTTAACATTAAATGGGCTATCTGTTATCAGTCCCTTGCATAAATATATATGTACAAAATTATGAAAAATATATAGAAATAGCGATGCTAATTCATTGCAATCGAATTCAAAAATCTTAAAAAAAATTTCTAATATGTGTTTTATTGAACAACTTCAAATGTCACTATTCGAATTCATTCAAAACATATCATCCAGATGTTATGCGTCGTTATTCTTAAAATCAATTTAGCTCACTCTAGCTCATTTTAGTCTAACTTGCTCCATCGATTTTTTACGTTAAAAGATTCTACTTTTTTGTCTGTTTATTTGTCTCTTCATGGATCTTAATTCGATTGATTAGACAGAATTTCAGGCAATTGTTAAGAATATATTTAGTAAATATATAAGGTAAGATTATCATCTTAGCCACCCCTATTCGTGCAATGGAAGGTATAACTGAAAATTAAAACTTCTTTACCGACAGTATGCAACGTAGGTATAATTGTCTGGTAAATGTATAGTTAGGGTGCATTTTTATCTTAAAGGGATATGCTTAAAAATATCAACAAAAGAATAGTTACCCTCGCGCATAAAGATATCTGCAGATGATAAGTAGGTCTATTTCTGCTTTATCTACAAATTTCTGAACTGGGAATGGATCGAAGCTTTGCAAGCTCTGTAACTTGCTAGACTGATTTTCCAGCTGCAGATGACGCCACATACACGATTCAATACATTTATAAAAAAACGCTTCCATCATCGGATTTTATGATAAAAAGAAGCGAAATAATATTGGAAAACGATAATAATTTCGCTATCTGTATTTCGAAAATTTCATTCAAACCCACAGAGTGCATTCTTATGGCGATTCTAATGGTAGTTATTATGCATATAATGACGCTCAAGTTGAATTTCAAAGGTTCTAACTTCATCGCACTTCCAAACTTTTCAACAACCCATCCGGCTAAAACTTGGTTTACCAAATTAACTCTTTGTAGCGAAAATCATCGAAAGCGTTCTCATTAGCAACGCTTATAGTTCCGCAAACGAGCTCCTTGAAAAATTCTAGCCAACTATATTTTCAATCCTTCAGCAACATAAAAGCCTCTCGAAACCTTTTAGCTCGTGGCTCCCATAACGACGCACGCCTCGGTGGACTTTGTTTACCGTGTCGGCGCGCGAAAGTTAGCCCGCAATCACGGGCGGGAAAATAGCGTTAGCCGCGATTTACGATTTGGCCGCGCGGCGATCCATAAAAGGAGCTGCAATATAGTTCGAGCCACGCTTCACAAGCGGCTTAACGTCGTGGCCCTTTGAAGGGCTAATGGTTCGTTTAGCCGGTGAGCAGGACGTTGCTGGTCCGTTTCGACATTGCATTCAATTAGATGCGTCACTTTGTGAATGAAGAAGTGCGGCAGGATGATCCGCTACGTTGTATAGTTCGCTCCAGAGTTCGAGGAGTTTGGTTCTCTTTGTGTGCAGCCTTTTTCGCTGGATTAAGTGGATTTTCTCATGGGGAACAGTGGAAAATTAGAAGAAAATTAGCTCGCTGCTGAATAAGAACTTTGACTGCGTTTATGCAATTTAGCTGCGCGCTTTAGTCCAATCCGTAAAAGAAGCTGTAACGACAAAGATCGAATAATGAAATTCAGCAATTGACTAATCCCATCTTAGAAATTGCTTCATCTTTCCTGAAATTATTCTGAGCTAAATAATGATTAAACTAAAGGTATTATTATCGAGTTATAATTTACACCGTGTAACTTTTCTAACAATTGATGTGTCGCGCATTTCATTATTGAGAATAGAACAGTACCAGCTAGAAATAAAGTTTATGCCAGTAGATGGGCTTTGAGACCTGTTGTGTAGACGCATCGAGCTCGCGTTATACGTATCATGAGAGAACCTACTTGAAACACTCGGAACGTTCCGACAATAAAATACTCTCGTTATATAGGTAGACAGACGCCCGCACACACTTGAGTTTATCAGGAAACTTGGTGGTGTATCCAATAATACTTCTATTTATACGTGTGTTGTAATTCTCAATAAACTTCTCAGGCGAGTAAACGAGTTTTATATATAGCAGTGCATCAAATAAACAGGTTCGCGTGCAATCAATTCTGTGAGCATATCTTTGCGCAAACAATTCGATCGAAAATCACCGAGAATAAATCAAGTAGACGAATCGCCTTATATTACACAGTGTGTATACTCCATCACGATGGAAAACAAAATTATAGATCCCAGGGGACGGGAAAAAAATGTATCGCCTTCTATTACCACGGAGGCAAGGTGAGTTAGCTACTTGTATACGCGCAGACGCCCCTCCTCTTCGCACGTATCAGTATTCAAAACTCGCCGCGGGAATCTTCGCATAAACTCGGGCGCGTTATTTGTCCTTTATCGCACATGACCGAAACGCAATTCTCTCGGCGCCTGCGGAAACGGCAGTAACAGTTTCATTCTCGGGCTTTCATATTTTGCATAATAATGCCCGATGCTTTGCCTCGCACTCCTACTCTCCAGCGCCGTTGAGTATCTATATATCTCTCTGCAGCGTTGGGAGAATCAAATATAGCGGAGGGAGCAAATTGCTCGAGTGCATTCTTTTCGGCTAAACGCGCCGTGAGAGAGAGTTTCCGCGGATGATAAAAGCGTGGTAGGGGGGAAGCTGATGGCGGAATTAGTCTGCGTAATACTGCAAAATGTTCGAATGGATTTATGATGTTTAGGGTAATTCGAGAGAGAGAGAGAGAGAGGAGTATTTTTTCGGGTTCAGCTGATTGGATTGTGGTGATAAGGGTGTAGGGGCTTGGAGGGAATTTTTTTACACTTTAAATGCTAAATGCTCTCGTGTGTTATATATCGCACGAAGTATAGTCGCGGGTAATGATTCTGTACGGAGCGATAAGGAAATTATTTATACATGTTTAAATGTATATACTGTGCGCGTGCGTTATAATTGCGCTGTCACTTTTTATATTGCATCAGGAAATAAAATTTTCCGATTCCATGCTTGTCAGAAGACTGAAATTTACGAGGGAATTCGAGCTCGTTGCAAATGGAAAAGTAAGAAATAGTGCAGTAGAAGAAAAATTCCTGCTATATGGGATAAACGGCGATCGTTTTATCGCGTGAGAGTGGACAAAATATTAAATGAGCCAATTTTCCACTGCGCATTTGAGCGTTAATTCTTCCCTATTACACACAGCTTTAAAAAAAAAACCTCGATCGATTGGCAATCATAATATGACCCCGGCGAGAATGTAATGCACCCAATTTATATGAAAAGTAGCACGAGTCAATCTACGCAGTTGTGTGATATAGGTATATATAATATAGCCTGGTAAGAAAACAAAAAGCGAGCTAGAAAACAAGCCGGGAGAGAGAGAGAGAGGCCGCATTTTCATTCATTGGAGAGTCCCCAAGAAAAATATAAATTATAGCGGAGCGCGCGAAGGCGACGGTATATATATATAGTGTATATATGTAGATGGCCAGAGCGAGCGAGAAAGAACGGGGCTCTGCCGCTCGAGGTGGTAGGTAGCCGAGCTATTTCGGCCAGCCGTAACTCATATTTACGACCAATGGGAGTTACGCCAACTTTAAGAGGCTGCATAATGAAAGCCAGTGGCAGTAAGCCCCCTTTTGCCTCCTTCTTCTTCTCGACTCGCTTTTTCCCTCCCATTTCGCGCGGCCACCGCGCGTCACTAGCCCACTTCATCTTTGGCGCCCGGTGGCCATCTATATATGCTGTACCCCGTATTCCAGCCGATTTTTTTTAGTATTATTTTTGACCGGGAAATAACTGATAATCCAAGCTCGACTTGTGCTCGTGTAGCTCTTGCGAGTTAATTTTCTGGAGAAAAAATCGGAAACTGATACAAAAAGTTGTATTATTGATCGTTATAACTGTTGGCGTTGATTGAAACGTGCAATCGCAACTGCGTTAAATCGATTACCATTACACAAATTACGTTTCAGTATACATTATACGAACTGATCTCAACTTGTATATACATAATGAGAGTAAAGCAGCTCGTAAAGCGCTCGCGCAAGAGAGAATAAAAGTCGTCGTAAAATGAAGAATCGGCGAAATGAGCAGTATAGGTATATTATATTCCTGATCGTCGTCGGAGGCAGGAAAACAATCGTAAATATATCTAATAATGAAAATCATAAGCGTCCGAGCACGCGCGTCAAAAGCCATGATAGCCGCGCTTGTATAATAGTGGCCGACCGCTCTCGACTCGTAAAAAGCTCGCCGGCGCTCAGGAAGGAGCGACGAGCCGTAAAATCGCACTTACACGGCCGAGAGAGCGATCTCGTACAAGAGGTTGAATATAAAAGTCCCCGACAATCAGGAGGACACGACGAGTCGATTGCGCGCAGTGTAGACCCCCCCGTATAAACTCAATAATCTGTATTTACGCTGGCGTCGACGCCGTGAAATATCATTGCTCGACGGGGATAGTAAACGGGTAAGCACGAAGCGTGAACGAAGTCTCATTCGGTCGGGGGGTTATACGTTATCTTCCGGTCACGTTTCTTCCTCCGCGTTATGGCCAGAAATCGAGCGCGCGCCCGGTTTCTCGCGACTACTGTAGGTGTATATATATATATATCGAGGATGGAAGGAGAGGAGTGTACGTGCGGCTGTGTGGGAGGAGGAGGAGGAGGAGGGTCGGGAGGAAGAAACAGGAGAAACTCGAGACAACATAACTCACCAATTTTCCCGGGGCTACCCCTTCGAGAAATCATTCCGAAACTACGCCGGCGCTGCGGAACAAGAGAAAGATGAAAGAGAGAGAGAGAGAGAGGGCTGAAAGAAAAGATTACGGACTCGCGCTCCCTTTCTGCCTTACTGCTGCTGCAGCTTCTTCTTCTTCTTCTTCTGTGCCGGAGCTTCCTTTTTCGCGCTTCTTTTGTCTTTCCGTTATTATGTTTTTGTCCTTTAGTTTTCGATGCTTTCAGGGCGCTCGCGGATCGAATGTACGCGCGCGTATATACTATATATATTCCTCGGAGGAATAATTTATGTGCGCGCGAGTTTTGTATGGCGTCTATACTTTTTCCAACTTACGTTTTCCGTTTCCCGCTTATATATATATATATATGTTTTTCGGGTTGCGTTTCGTTATTGTCTCAGCTCAAGAGAACGGAAATGTGTCGAAACTGTATCGAGACTATATACAATTGATTGACTTGCTCGATTTCTGGCGACTATTATTTCTCTATTATAAAATGTCGAAGCAACACGTGTATATACATAGCAGTTGATGTTTTACTCTGATGCCCATAGCCTTGATATCGATGCCACCTTCAGCCAATGCAGCCTTGAAAAAGGATCTCCTTACGCCAGAATCAACTCTCCTTGCCACTTGCTCTTTTGTCTCTTACTTATACAATTTAGTTGGCTGGTGAAGCTCGCGACTGTAAAAAGGTCAAACTGTAGGTATATATATATATATATATACATCTAGTAGCAGTTCCCCTCGCTCTCGCATCATGCACCACAGCTCATCCTGACAATGCGCGACTCTACTGCAGTCGAAACAATGACTGTGGAAAGCCAGCCGCCTTGATTTCACTCGTATTGTTTGCTCTCTCTCTCTCTCCCGCGCTTTTTCACAGCCTTCTTCTTTTCCTTTGCGCTGCTACAGCCAAGAATTAATTACTCGCCGCTGTAAGCCCTTTCTTCTCCCTATAAACAATCGGACTTATTTATCTCGCAGCCGTCGTCTTGTTTAGGGAGGAATTTCACTGCTGCCCTACCTTTATGTTGTAAAGCAAAAGGATATGGCAAAGGGAAATGAAAGAGAGTTGAAACGACGTTTTTGGTCGATTCGCGTGCTTTGCCAAGCTGCTTGTAGAAAGAGAACCAGAGATTCGTCTCTTTTGTATACGGAAAAGCTTCAAGATTTTCGTCTCTTAGCTGAGAAACGAAAATGTTGGTCGATTTTTTTTATTATTTGTCTCACGATTGGCGTCTGGTTGCGTCCAAGGCAGGGTTTGATTTCAAAATAAAATGACATACAACGAAAAGCGTTTTGCTATACTTGCCTTTCGGCTTCCCTTTTGTTATTGCCGACCTCGAAAACTATCTCTCGTCCTCTCTCTCTCTACTCGTTTCGCTCCACCTCTTTACGATCTCCGTGACTTCTTTACATCATTATTCTGTCCGTGACATTTTACTTTTAATTTTAATATCGCGTATGACAGGACAAGAGAGACATGATATACAAATTTTAGAGAAATCCTGAGAATATTTTTTCATTTGTTTCAAAAAACAAAAATCCCGTAACACGTAGTTCGTGCATAATCTTGTATATACTATATCGTGTACCGTCCGGCATATTTCCTCTCTAATTATTATATATGAAACGTAAAATTTTTCTTTCATTAAATCGCGTAGCTTAAAAACACAAAACTTTAAAAGCAGAGCGAAATTTCTCGTTACACAGCTGTTTCAATTTAAAACTGATTTTCACAGCGTATTCCCGTATCCAGCCCTTCACGCGCAAGGTCATATTACCAAAGTATAGCGCGTGGTATTTTAACGATGTGAAGTATATACGCCTCCATACAGTAGCGCATAAAGAAGGAAAAGCTATATGGAGAGTAAAAAGAAGTGAGAAAAGCGTAATATAAAAAATCATTCGGAACGCGCGCGTCGTTTATATTCTCTTCCTTTTTTCGGGAGCCGTCAGCGGTTCCCTCGCGCAGCTTTCAGCCAACGGTGTAACAAAGAAGTCGACCTCCCCCCGCGATCCGGCGTAAAGCACATAGAGAACAGAGAGAGAGAGAGAGAGGCGGCCGGAATGTCCTTTAATATACGATAACGCGTCCTTTCTTTCATCACGGTTATAATATATATGAACGGCGATGCGCGCTCGTTAAAATGCTGGAATGTTATCCGAATATAATGACCTTGCGCGGACGTCTGCAGGCTGATACGCGGGGACCACGGGCTAAAAACATCGTGAGAGGCTCTGAAGCTCGGTTGGATGATGTAAAAGAGATTTAGAATATATGTGAAGAAAAAAAATATTGGGACGGGATTAGTCTTTGAAAGTTTTATGTCGTAATATAAGTAGGACTGAAAAAAAAGGGCTTTTCGTATTATAAAATACTAAGTACTCTCTATAATTCAGAACGAGACTAGAAAACGCAGTTGAATAATATCCAATATAATCCAGACTTGTTAGAATTCTCCCGACAATTCTCCGCTTTGACGACTTTTCAATTTAACCCCGCGTGTACATTATGCGTGCAAATATGCAGCACACGCAACCGAGGCGAAATCCGAATATATATAGGCATACGCGTGTGCCTGTATATCCAAAGTATGCGATGTTCGTGTGTTTCAGTTACGTAAGGAGTACGCGCAACTGTAATTGGACGGGATTTGCGGATACAGAGGTGTGCATTGTGTTGGTGGCAACGTCTGTGTGTGTGTGTGTGTGCGTCGAGGTAATGAGTTCGCTATACCGTGTGGATGTGTGTTTGTATGCAGTGCATGAGAAACTGGTCGAGCATGAATTTGCTATGCCACGCTTCGACTGTTTTGTTGTTAGTTGATGAATTTTCGATGAATAACGAGCACGAACGGGATATCATCGTAAATTAAAATATGCGTAGCATGTATTTTCGAAAATAATTATATTTATAAATAGAGTGAAAGTCTGCTGGTTGACTTTATTGCTCTAGTTGTTAAATTAAACCATTCTGTTGTTGTTCATTCTGACACTCGCAGGAGGTTCGTTCGTCTGAGCTGTTCTCCTCGAGGAAAAGAAGGGCGTAAAGAGCTCGACGGGTAGCGGAAAGATTATCGTCGAATTCTTCTCCGCCGATATGTTGTTCAGCGTCTGCAAATACCTCAGCTGCAAAAGAAAAAAATTATATCAACAATAATCCTGTGACATTATGTCGATAATTACTATACCTGAAGGGCTGCAGGGCTCATAGAGATAACATCGCTGGCTTCTTTCAGTGCTCTAGAAGATCTCATCTCTCCCTCGGCGGCAATGACTTTTGCGCGAGCCTCACGAGCTGCCTCTGCTTCGGCTGCCATAGCTCGCTGCAACTGTACCGGCAAACGCACGTCCTTACTGCGAGCATATCAGTTTCAAGGCGTTTTCTTTTAATATCTATGCACGAAAATAAATTCAATCACTCTTGATAATAACACTTACATCTCTACGCGTTCCACCTTGACACCCCAGGGATCGGTCGCCTCGTCGAGTGAAGCTTGCATCGTGTGCGAGATGGTCTCGCGCTCGGCTAGAATCTCAGCTAGACTTCTGGTGCCCAAAACTGTGCGCAGCGTACTGGCGGCCAGTAGTCGAGTCGAATGGCTGCTCAGATTATATGGACAAGGAATTACTGAAGAGAATAGTGTTTTTCGAGCAAGACTAGTAGACGCAGGTATATATATAGGATATTACACGGAATTGAAAGTACAGCTCGTGAAAAGAGCTTTTTTACGCTGCGTTATATTCTCGCTCTCGGAAACTCGGCTGCTGGACAAATAAATGCAGTGGCTATGAAATCGAGCCAGCTTTTTCAAAGTTTTGTCCGGGTGTGTTGATTTTTCTCTCGAGTTATTTACGCGAATTCACTCTTTATAATAAGAAAAAGGAATAAAACCGAAACAGCTGTGAACTAAATAAACGTTATTATATAGTTGCATTGAACGAAATTGAAATAAGCTTAATATTGCAGACTGACGAGAGACGCACAGCGAAATTAGGAGATGATTGCGGCAATTGTATATATATACATAGTTAGATATACCTGTAGTTCGCAATCTTGACGACGGCATTGAGGGGCTCCTTAATGCGATAATAGACGACCGCGTCTACGCTGACAGTCACGGAATCCTTGGTGAGGACCTCCTGCGGCGGCACGTCGAACGAGACTGTCCGTAAATCAACGCGTACGCAATTGTCGATGCAGGGTATCACGAAGAACGTTCCTGTCGACACACATGTACACAATTGGCAGACACACACACAGCGTTTCTTTCCCTCCGCGAGTGTATACACGTCTGCGTGGCGCGCATATGTATACTCTGCACGTGTATATACCAAAGCGCAGCAGCGTACGCCCCTCGAATAAACGTGATTTACGGCTGGCTGCGGATTTACGAGCGCATCTTGCACAGAACTTTATCCGCGAGAGACAATTTTCGAATATATATGCCTTGTGTTGATTTTACAATTTTTAAGTTTGGATATGTCATATAGTGACATTATTATATATTATGAGCTTACCCGGTCCTTGAGGGCCACCTTTCAGTCGTCCCATTCGAAAGACCACTGCTCGCTCGTACTCTTGCACGACTTTGAAAATGACGCACAGGGAGAACGGCATCGTGACAATGATGAGAAGAAACGAGCCGATTACAGCCAGTAACTCGATGCACCTCGTCATTATGCCCATATTTTCCCTATCTGCTGATGGCTTCTCCGGTTTTTCTTCTTTCGTATGTGCAACAACAACAACAACAGCAAACATTTCATTTAGTCAGCATTGTAATAACGATAAATAATGTAATTTTGCATGTTTCGTTTCCCTGATGCAAAATGTGTATATATATATAAATATTTCTTGCGAAAACATTATGCGTTATAAAATAAAGGCTCGTAATTTAAAAACAAACATATGGCTCGACGAGATGCGCGCAAACAAACGCACGCCACGAGCATATATAATTTTGTGAATTAATTGAAATTATTCGGAACAATGAATAACTCGTGTGTTTTCCATTAAATAAATATCCAAATTTTCAAAAGCGACGTCCATATTAAAACTCCAGCATTATCATCGCGAGCCTGCGCGCAAAAACAATTTTGGCCTCTGCGGAAAGATAACATTTATCGAAGAAATCTCACTGAACTCGACGAAGCACTCTATGCCGCCGCTGCCTGTTTTCGCGCATCCATAGTTTACCATGCCGACAAAGAGCGTCCTTGGAAATTTCGGAACTTCTCTCCTGCTGAATCCGGTGTGTATTCTATATCTAATCGTCCTGTGAGGCCGGCTATACGGTTATTATCCCATCGTTGCAGCAGCTGCAGACGGTAGTCTCATCGTTCTGGTGACGACGTGCTGCGTAAGACAGACAGCTGCAGCTTTGCGCGGATATGTGGTCGTAGCCAGTTAGACGCTGTGGCCGCTTATGTCGTCGGAGGTTTCGAAAAAGGGCTGGAAAATTAGTGTAGTATTATCAATTACAAGGCAAGATCGCGGCTGATTGTTATCGCAAAGATTGAAGGCGTGCAAGTGTATACAAGAAGCATGAAAAAAGCGCTTTAAAATCTGTTGGCGACTTCATTTAAAAGCGCCTCCCAATGTTCGAGACATTTTTATGCTCACCTTTTAGTGAAGAAGCTCTGCTTCAAAAGTCTCTATCTCTCTATCTCTGTCCGTGCGCTTGATTATATTAACAACTTCTCGAACTGCTCAATTAGCGTCTCGCGAAAAATCACGTAAAGATTTCAACTTTCCCCGACTGCGTCGTCGCCGCCAAGACGAAAAGGAATAGCTCAACTTCAAAGTTCGCACTATCGCTCGCGGAACATCCGGCCAAAGCCCGATCCAATTTAGCCGGCCGAGCGGAGCTTCTGGCACCGAAAAACCGAGGAATGAACGAACGAACGAACGATCGTTCTCTCTCTCTCACTCCAGGCCGTATATACTCGGTTCGGCAGGCAAAATTCTCACAGCGACTTCTCCCACTATTGAGCAGAGCTTCTCCTCTCTCTCGTCTACTGCACTCGAGCTTTCTCCTTCTTCGCTTTTGGGGAGCGTCTTTCGGTGCCAGCAAAGTTTCCAAGGTATTTCGAATTTTTTCTTTTCCCAGGACTCAACAGTTGATTAACAATTTTTAGCTTTCCAACGCAGAGCGACTCAGCTGAACTATTTTAATCTCGCAAGTTCTTAATTAGTTGAGCGATGATAGAGAGCTTGCGCGCAATTGGGAAAATTATTATAAATGTTCAACTTGCGGATCTCGCTCAATTAGACGGGATAATATAATTATCCAAGCTGTTCTTATCGTCTAAACTTGTTACGAGAGTTCGCTTGGAAAATTAGAAGCTGAGCGGGGAAAAAATGATGACGTTATCGCAGAGTTTAGCCGGCGGTAAAAGCTCTCAGTTCAAATTCAAACGAATGATAAAATTTAAAAATCTTCAAATCCGTTTACGCGCACCTCTTTCTCAAAGCGGTACAAAACAAACAGAGCAGAGAAGAAATTGATTACGGAGAGAGAGCTTGCAATAGCCCTTTGATTACGAGCCGCACGACTAATCACGGCTGCCATTCATCCGCAAGCCGACGCCTCCTGGAATCGTATTGCGCGCGTTTTGGAAGATTGACGCTGGCGCGCGATATATCGAGTGCAGCTTGCTATATACATATGCTCTCCCGAAATATCCCTCGCGTATTATGTATACACACACACACAGCCCAGCGTTTCGTTCGATTTCCCACTGCTTCGCTATTATACACAGCCGTCATTTGCCGTAGGCTTCTGCGTCTCGCGACCGCAAACCCATACCGAATTAGCCTCTCTCTCTCTCTCACTGTAGCAGACTGTGTGTTTACACGTGGGGCCCGAGTATAACCATGTTGTGTAGGAGGACGCAGAAATTGGCGAGCAGCTGTGACGGCCTATCGGACTTTATATTCCGTGTTCCTCGTGTTCAGAGGTGTGGCGTGAAAGGAGGTTGAGGCGAAGAGTGCGATGTTGCTGGTATTTTCATGCCAAGCGTACATCGCTCCGATGCCCTCTGGGTTATATAGCTGGTCTGCGATGCTTCGGTTATCGAATATGCAAGCTCGCCATAGCTTGTTGCTCAACGAAGCTTTTCAGATAGTTTCCTGCTGCACCGAGATACATATAGGCCTTAGATATGATTTTCAAAACATTCGATTGTCTATAGAAGTTGTATCATTTATCCGATTGTGAGTAAGAAAGAGTTATTATTAAAACTAATTTTACTTTTCGAGTGTAAACAAATAATACATTTTTGTTCTGTCTATTTTACTTACAGCCGCGTTTCTCTTCCATCCAGTATATATGTATACAGTTGGTGCGCGAGAGAGAACAACAGTTTAATTGAACCAGTGGCAAAGGAAAATAAACTCAGCGGCAAGTTCGAGCTACTGGTGTATACGAAGTTAGTGGGATTGTTATACACTCGTCAATGCGCTGATTATTCAAAGGAATCCGACGTTCAAATAATCGAATTTCAAAGAAACTCCCCCTGAATCCGATTATGATGAGAGCACGTGCGTCGATAGTTAAATGTACTCGAACGGCAGTTAATGGACGAGTCGATAATGTCTATTATTATAGCAATTTAGCTTTTGCTTCGTCTTGCTTCCGTGTCTAATTTATGTACTGTTCAATCGTCAAATGTTACAAAACCGTATAAAACAAGCTGTTTTCAATACATATCGAATACAATCTCTCTCTCTCTCTCTCTCTATATATTTCTTTATCAGCATCACGTGCTTTCACTTGAGCGATGACTCGGCAAAGGCACTCGGACGTTTTCGAAAGCGGCTTTTTGCCGGCGGCCAAGTTGCTTCGGTGGCTTTTTCTAAGCTTGCGAGTCGATTTGGTCTTTTGTCGGGCGCCGCTGTATAGTCGCGCGGAAATTACGAGTGTATTTTTCCGATGAGAAATTGCGCGCGCGATGACGAGGTTGTTTCGAAACGAGACTGAGCGCAGTTTATTTTTTGCTTCGGATTTATTTTATTGGATTTTTTTCTCTCTCTCTCTCTTCGACGCTGCGCGTCTCATTGGCTTTTTGTATATATATGCTTTTTTCTGTTTTCCGTCAAAAAAGTCGGCTTTTCAATATATAAAGTTCACGATCTCTCGTGCATACGGTGATTTCGATCTCGAATCAATCTATATAACCGAAAAGAGCTTTCGCGAAACTCGACGTGATAAAAAATGCAGTCGATCTATATACAGCTATAAAAAAAAGAAGCCAACGCGTATACAGGTATATGACTTGACGCGAATCGAATGAACGAACGAACGCAGAGGAATCGAAGAGAGAAAAAGAGATAGATAGACAGAGGGAGAGTATACATAGATTCAATGAGCTTGCAGTGCAGAGAGGGATTCGTAATTTCCCGTGGCTTTTGCAGGCTCAACTTGCGCGCATTCGCGCTATCTCCACTAGTATCGTTGCCGCATTCAATTAAGGGCTTATACGTTTGACGTTCAGCGACGGCTCATGGGAAGCGAGAGAAACTGGGAGTGAGAGAGAGAGAGAAGGACTATACGGGGCAAACATTTTCGCCGTAGCGAATGGGATATTAACCGTTTGGGAAATTGAGTTCGCTCTTAGCCGTGTAATGCTCTCCTTTGACGAAGATATCGATCTTGACGCAGGATATAAGGACAATGCTTTATTAGCAGCCGGAAGGTATTATATACGGCTTACCGGGGGGGCCGTGGTTGTAATTGTTTTATGACGAGGTACGAAAATACACTTACAATAAAATCACGCGATATAAATTCGAATTCGATGCTATTAGTAGAATAGCACAATTTCGACGTCAAAAGCTATTAAAAATACACGAGAATGAAATGCGCGCACCTGGTCTTCACAGGATATATATATACATATAGAGTTCAGCACCGTCGAGCGTGATGTTACGTCATAAGGAAACGAGCGCCGTATCATGTTTGACTTTGTATATAAGTTTCGTCTCGTGTTACTTTATTATCGTGCGTTCGAGATAAAGCACCGCGTACTGAAAGCCAAGACAAAGTTTTCACATCACGACCGTGTCACTACCGCAGACATGCGTACGTTTCCTCTGATATAGAGCTTCATACCTTCTTCCTTACTTTTTGAGGAATTGCGGGATCGGGTATAGGACTATATAATGGGATATGTACATATAGTGGACACGAGGGCGTATAGTGACGATCGTCTATACACCGGAAGTGTGGAGCGGTTTCGAATCGCGCTCCATCGGCCGATCCCCCTCAGGGCCGTTAAAGTGTCGGGTCATATATAGGTACTGTGAGCGAGACGAGCGCGTAATACCTCGCTTAACGCTGCGGACTAGCCGAGGATGGATGGAACGTCCTGTGTGTATTGCTGCAGAGATCCTATCACGAGACTTTGTATCTTCCGAGCAAGATGTAGGACCACACGTCTAAACTGCCGCTACGGCGCTTGATATGCGCTTGGCCCACATCACCTATTGTTTGCTGCTGCTAAATGGTTAAGGCTTGGATTACTTGGCAAGTATACGAACCAACAATATTTATTGTAAGCTTAAGTACGCTCAGACGTGCAGAATTAAATCTGTAAACGATTAAATCGGAAAAACGTGTGAACAAGCTCTCTCTCTCTGCACGTCCTTATTAGAGTCCGTGTCCTCGAGAGGCGCTGTATTAGTCTGCCGACCCCATTAAAGTTTGCACCGAAGGAGCGCAAAAGGATTGATAATAATCTCTTGGACGTAGCAGCAGCAGCAGCCTAGCGGTATCTTCGTTATGCGATATAGCGCGTCCAGGCTAGATTTTCTTTGTCTCTCGGCAAAGTGAGAATGACCGCTGTAATGACAGAGTAATTAGTGCGGGAAATTGTGTTGCGTGGTCTTATATATAGAAGCGCTCATTTTGTCTTTTGTGTGCTATTTCGAGCTGGAAAAATTGGTGCACGGCTTTATATTGTTATCTGCAGGAGTAGAACACTTGCGATTGCGGTGAGAGAGTTATTGCACTTAGCGAAATATCGTTTCGAGATGCATTAACATTTTCACACTGCATTTTTTTTTTTTTTTCGGTGAGTCGCGGATCTATATCCCGCATAGCTTTATTGGGTTATATTCCCGATCGATGAGCTGACCACTTTCTACCTATATGGAATCCATTAGGCTTCTAATAAAATGACACTCTCCTGCACATTCGCATAAAAGGTCTGGCCGTAAAGTGAAAAACGGAGTGCTTCGAGCGCTATCTTATGAAAACCGCGGTTTGATGGGAAAAAGTGAAATGAAAAATTAATGTTTATTCGTTCTTCCGAGCAACTCGCGCAAAATGTAAATGTATTGCTATTAAAATGATGAATTTTGAAACATTCAAATTGAAGTTTTTGTAATATATACTATAGGAGGAGAGGCAGAGAATGATTTTTGGAAATATTACATCGCCGCCGCATTTTAGAGTAAAAAGTCGAGATTGTGCAGTGGCTTTTAGACGCCGTGGTTGCGATTTTGAGAATACGAAAACGGCTGGATGCAAAATAATGTATTTGCATACGGTTCTCCAGCTGTTTATCAAATGCTCGAGTTGCTGTATATATACGCACTTTGCATCGCTGAGGTAGAGAGTGCTGTTTGTAAACTCGCGCTAAGGATACATAATAAAATATTCACGGCAGAAAGTAGCTGCGAAGGAAGTTGCGAAAATTCAGAATTGTCTTGCGTTAATTTTTAAAGAGTCATAATTCAACGCGGTCAAAGTCGTTAGGAACTTTTTAGTCTCTCTCTCTCTCTCTTTCTCGAGAGACTTGATTAAAAGTCAAGTATTTATTTCTGTCATTGGCTACTGCAAGTTTCTCCGCCGACGAATTTCCTCTTAGCGCTGCAGCAATCAAAGTAATTGCAAGAAATTTCTGCTCTTTTGGATTTTCTCCAAAATTAATTTTCATTCGCCGCGCTACGCCGAACCGAGGGAGGGAATCTTCATTAAATATTAAATAGTTGAAAACTTGGAATTGCATTAATATGTACCTTTTATTAAAATATGCTCCTCCACGAACTCCGAAGCTGCTCTCTGTTATTTGAACAAGCCGAAACAGTTTAGGATATATACCGGGAAAACTTAAATTGCGCAATGAATGAATAAAAAGAAAGGAAAAGAGTAGAGTCAACTGAAACGGGACGTATACGAAGGTACACGCATTACGAAATTTAATCTACAAAACTCGACTACTTATGTATCGAACGTAAGGGAAGACTGTAAAAAAAAAAAAAAAAAAAATGATCATCAAACTAGTTGACACAGCATCTCCTACTTGACAGTCGGTTATTAGCCCATTTTGTAAACAGCCTCAAGCCTACTTTACCGCGGCGAAGCTCCTCGGGCTCTTTGTCGCAGTATAGCTTCCTCTGCTCGTCGTTATCGCATTCAATTTCCTCGGCGCGAGGGCGTTTCGTTATCAAAGCGCCGACAGCCCGGAAAATCCAGGCGCGCGCGCGCGCTCCTCTTCTTTAACCCACATCCCAGGCGACGTCGTCGATAATGTCGTTCGAGGAGCGAATGAGGCAGAAGCGCGTGGCTCTGAAAAAGTGCGCGAACGACGAGAGGGCTTCGCGCGCGAATGAAAGGTGCTGTATAGCTAAGGATTTATGTGATGGCGGCTAAAGTGTATGTGTGTGGGTGTAATGTGGATAGGGATAAAGGAGGGATGATAGATTTAATAATTCAGTAGATACTTTGGGAGTTATAATGTTCCCGTGTGTGTATTTTTTCGGCTGGATTCTTGATGGCTGCGTGAATCATTCCAGCTCGAATTTATTATTTGTACCAAGCTTTGAAGGGCTGCCACTTATAACAAGTTTTTTGCTTGGGTATGAGATAAAATACTAACACGTGCACTGAATAGTAGTCTTTTTCGATCTTCGAGAGAATCGAGAAAGACATTTAAAAGTAGTAATGTGTGCAGCTTTCATGACTCGTATGCTACCGAAAAATGGAAATGGCTCTGAAAAAATGAAAATAAAAAGAGACACTTCGCATCATCGAGGCGGAGAGAAATATTAGCTCGGGATGTTAGTAAGAGTCATAAAACGCGTGCTACTGGAAGTAGTATTTCTTTTGATTTCCATTCTTTTTCATCCTCGTAAAACGCCGTAGTTAACGTATTATACGAGGATGTAACTCAGATTCCTGATTAAATTCGATGTTAGCACAAAAAGTTCAAACAACTCATCGACATGCAGCTTTAGATTTATTTCATAAAAATTTGTTTGCCCGCATCTCGCTTTCCTAGAAATAAAGCCATATACTCCTGATGCAGTTTCCTCCACAATTCCACACGTATATATATATTTTCAAAATTCCAATTTCAAAGCCTTGCAAATAAAATTTTCCACGAATTCTACTTTTCAATCTCACGTATTGCGAACAAACGAGTCTTTCAAAGGCATCGCGATTCCAAATTTTCCACGAACAAAGAAAAAAAGCACACCAATAATCAATAGAGTTATTTACATATACGCGCTATATATAC
Organism: Cecidostiba fungosa; assembly: GCA_900474305.1. NCBI lineage: Eukaryota > Metazoa > Arthropoda > Insecta > Hymenoptera > Pteromalidae > Cecidostiba > Cecidostiba fungosa. The sequence continues at coordinate 107,665 of UCOJ01000250.1, read as the reverse complement.
GCATATGAGGATTAAAAACTATTTCGTTTCCAGCAGCGTAAATTCAAACAGCCGTTAGCCCTTATGAAAAGCAAACAGCTGCAGCGAAATCCCCATCGCAGCTTTCCGCATGTCCGCAGCTTCAATCTCGCCTCACCTCAGGCGCGGCGCACTTTCTTCTCTTGCTGCAGCACGCGGACTTGAGGCTGCTGCAACTATTACACGAGCTGCGGGCGATTCTCTCTCTCTCTCTCTCTATCTCACTCTTGCTACGCGCAACCTCTCCTCCATTAAGCCGGCGAATTAAATTACTGAAATTACACCCCTGGGCAGGAAGTGCCAGGTGGAAAATCTGCGAGGCGCGGCCTCGGCAACGAGATTAAGATTCTCCCCCGTCTTCCCTTTACATTAACCTCTTAACTCTTCTCTCTCTCTCTCTCTCTCTCTCTCTCTCTCTTGGGCGCAGCCTTGCCTTGGTGAACGCGCTGGTATAACTCGCTGGTTAAGCTTATACTTACGCCGACTGCCACGCAATATTAGACCGGCGCGCTGCAACTTTCTTGGCCGCCGAGAACAGCTTGGGCTGGGAAGTCCAGGAATTTACGATTAAATTTTCTTTTTACTCCCGATGAGCCTCGTTCAGTGTGCTGAGACTGGCAATTTTTTCAGCTCATTTTTTCAGGGATTGTTTTGCCGAATCACCTGGAACTCGCTGCACTATAAAAGAAATTGGGAACGAAACATTTCTCGTTAGAAAGTGCAATTTGTTTATTGAGCAAAAATCTGTAGAATACATCGACGACCCATGAAAATTAATTAATTTCGAGGCAAAAAAATTAGCTGAGCAGTTGATCTATCAAACGATTATAAGTTTATCCAACAACTCACGCTAATTAAAATCGAAATGGCGCTAAAAAATTTGCCGCAATAGGCAAGTTAATCCCCTTCAGTATATACTGCCTAAAGCAGTGCATTTCATCGACATAACTCGCGATTGCTCTGGTAAATCGAAACGATCAGAGCAGCAGCAAACGAAGCTGCTGCTGCCGAGGCCCTTCATAAACAGATTAAAGCCCGCTCATTATGCGAAGCGCGCGGCAAAGTGCAGCGGCCGCCGCACTCTCGGTAATTTTAAACCGTTCGCGTCGCGGTCCGCAATAGCACTCGAAAAAGCAGCCTCGCTGATGCGCGTCGGGCTTTGGTTTCGTGCTCGGTGGTCGCCCTATGCGCCAATTGTAAATCGCACGCGAGCGTTGCAGCCGCTTCGTTACACAGAGGAGAGCCAGTCTGATGCCGGCCTGCGACCACGAAAGCTGGATTACGTATACCGAGCAACTGTGCACGGACTTGACTTTTGGGCTATGGGTTTACGCGGCGGGATTTTTGCCTTGTGGGATAGCTCGTATATATATATATGCGAGCTCGCTCGTCAAAGTGGATCACGTTGAACTGACGCTGTGTATTTACAATGAGTATATATAAAGTCACACGCCACTTCAGAGACAAAATAAAGTAAAATGGAAACATATTATACGCTTCGGCCCCAACAATTAGCCGTGGAAATTCGCGGAAAATTCGTTCACGTTTCACCTCTCTTTTTCTCTCTGCCGCCCACTAGTCGTATATAGAGCTGATACGCCGACCTACTGAATACGCCGCGCCATTCATCAACGTCTAAAAATCCACGCCCAGTTCCAATTCCATCAGCAAATAAAGAACGCCGAGCGTAAAAAGCTTTCCCGAAAAAGGATAACAAAGCGCAGAGCTCAACCTGTTCGTCCAAATGTGCACGCCGTCGCGTTCGCCCTCCCTCCTCTGACTCTTCGCTGATCGACTTTCCCGCACACGCACTTGTACAAGCAGATGCGATCGCGTATGTATATATACCTATGCGCCCTGTACATTAGGTATATATATATATACTGCGTTCTTAATACGATTAAATCGGTACAGCAGATCGTTAAGACAGATAGATCTTCATTTAAACCAGATTGCAAAGACACCGATGCGGAATGTGTTCCATCTGCGCGTCTCCTTTGGATATATAGGTATCATCCTCCAGCCGCCGCAAGCTCGTCAAGTCCGCCTGTACAGTAGCGGCAGGCGGGCCCATAGCTATACACAGGAGATGTATATATATACAGACACAGACCGGCCAAGCTTACACAAACCCGGTGCGCGCGCGTCGAGGGCAAACATATTCCCGCGTGCGCAGCTTGCTATATATACCGCCGGGCTCGATTTCGCTTTGTAGCCTCGTTGACAAGTACGCGCTAAACCGAGTAGCGCCGCCATTATACCACCTCGGCTCTACGTGAGTATATACGCTCTACTCCTCTATAGATATGTGTGTGTGTATATATAAGTGCATATATATATATGGATATAGCTATATATGGGATGGAGTTTGTATAACATCTGCTCGCGTATTATACTCTCTCGGATCTGATGTCAGATATATAGCGAGGTCGCAGTCAGGCGTATATATACTAGAGAATATCGTGTTGTAAGAGGCGTTGATAGCTGATGTGTAACGATGAATGGTCGAGAACGCGTTTATGGTGTGTCCTTTGGAATGTACTACGAAGACCAAGAAAATTTTCATTTCTAGGTCAGATCAACATCCAATTATATATACCGATCGCCAATAACGATACACAAAAAGAAGCACAACTAAACATACCCGAATGAATCCTGCTAATGAGTAGCTTCGATTTCCCACTGCTCGCATTATTGACGTAGCGACGATATCCCCTCGTCAGCATAATCGCAGCACCGTCGTCTTCTAGCTGGAATAAGTGAAACTTTCCGTGGCTCGTATCTATCGAAAGCTCTCTCCCCAAGCTTTCGTTCATCAAGCTATATGCTGTCCTGAATCATCCTTAACGAGGAGGATATAGACCTCGAATGCCGGTAATCTCCTATATACTCTCGCTCTCCTTCTCCTGTTTCTGTTTCAGATTACTCTAGATTCGATTCCGTTCTGCTTGTAGATACAAACGGTAGATAGACTGCTGCTGCTGTATATGGCTCTAGATGCTGGGAATCAGGAGATGGTCTCTTACCTTATGTGTGTATTACGTGGAAAATTTCGTTGTAATTCGGCCGTAAAACTTCTTTTATTCAACCTTAATTTTATCACTCAATGATTAAAAGCATAGAATTAAAAAACAGTCATTACTTAATACGCAATATAATTCGCGTGCTATTAAATAGTCACAATATTTACATCCCCAAAATGTTTGCGTTAAACAGACGCGCAGTGCGACCAATGATTTTACCGGTTTAGTAAATCAACAAACATTCCACCTACATATAACGAATATCATGCATAAACTCCTGCAATGATGATGATGATGAATATGGATCGCATTCCTCGAAATCGTTCTGTTTGCGCAACGTTATACGCCGAGAGTTGTATAATAATTATTAAATTCAGCAGTAGTTTGCGCAGCAGAACTCTTAAAATAAACAATCGTAGAGCGTGCACGCAGGAGCATTTGGAATTACGTATAACGCAGTCGAGAGACATTCTCGCACCTCTGCGCACACACATCCCGATATACGTGCTCATAAAAATGCTAGCTATATATAAGGCTAAGGTATATATATAGCTGCGCACGCTCTCAGCCGGCTTCTTTATTATCCCCTCGACGAAGTCACCGCGATTACCTCATACTTCTCTCGCTCGCATCACGTCCCTTCGCTTAGCGTCGCCGACGATAAATCATAAACAAGAGCGAATGCGCATCTCGAGGGCTTATATCAGCGTGTCGTGTCGTCTCTGCCAACATTCGTCTTATTGCGCCATAGACAAAGACGCCGCCTGATAATACAGAGATGAGAAAAGATTTTCTTGGCTGCATTTCGACGTGATCGAGGATCGCTTTGTTTGTTCTTATACTTTTTTTTGCTAAAAGTAAAACTATACCGCAGCGCCGAGAGAATGCAAAGTTATTCCCGCGAAGCTCGCGAACAAATAATGGAGCGCGCGTTAAATCGGATTTCAGTCTCGAAAAATAATCTCCGTCGCGCGCTATACCGCTCGGGAATTCGGAAACAAAGTATGCAGAGACAGAGCATAAGCGAGAGCGGAGCGAGCCAGTGTAGAAAGAGAGAAGAAAGAGTACGACGGAGAAATCGCGAGAGAGAGAGAGAAAGGGAGGAAAGTCTTGCGATAAAAATTTACGAGGGCGAATGCGAATCCAATGCGACCAGTTAGAGACGAAAGGATATATATAGGTATCCGGATGGAACACCGCGAACTATCTATTATTTATCGGCCCTCATAATTCATCTCAGACTCGTCCGATGCAGGAATAAACAATGCGAGTTTTGACTGATGATTCGCTTTTTTTCCTATATATACCATCTCTATACCGACTTCCTTCGCGAGAGAGCGATGCGCTCCTTAAAGAATTTTATTGCCACAGGATACTGCGAGCGCGGCTATCTTCGGACACGATCGAAGCGACTATCGTAAAGTCCTCTAGTGGACAAGATGCGATTGATTCAACGTACACTGGCTGTAGACACGCAAGAAGTAAGATCGGGCGGGACCACTCTCCGGCTGATGGCTACGTTGCATTTACCTTTTATTGATGGCGCTGCTCAATGGCTATCGATTTCGTATTCGACGAGCGCAGATGATGCCGTGTATTTAGCCGGATTTAGTGCGGTCGTCTGATGCTATAATACTATTTCGTTTTTTGCTAATTTCAAATAACACCAGCGGTATAAAGTAGCTTATAGCGATGAATTTTCAATAATCACCCAATCGAAAATATGCGAGTTTTTTCCACGGCGTAATGTACACCTGCTCGCTCGAAATTAAAGTCCTGCTATACGAAGAGAGACGAAGAGCCCTTTGAATCTTGTGCAGACACGGCGGCGTTATTGTTTTTCTTTTAACCCCAGCCACCGCAGCTTAAATGTGTGCTGCACTCGAGAGAAACTACGCTGGCGCATTACACCCGGAGCTCTTTCACTTTTCGCGTTCGTTATTTATAGGCAATTTCCCAGAGTTCCGATAGGCCCTATCCGTCTCTTTTTATCTTCAGAAGCTCCGGCACCGCGTGCTGATGTCGACTTTGTGTCGCTGTGTTTTTTCCTCGGCATCAGCTCGTCCCGTCTTTTTGTCTTGCCTGCGGTTGCTTTATGCTCTCTGTGTATATAGCTTAATTTTTCTACGTCGCCGGGACGACAGTTGTTGTTTTTTGCTAGCTTTATCGATTTTATGACTCGGTGTGACATTTTTTAACTGTATACTGTGAATAAACAAAGATTTTCCAACACTTTCCACAAACATTGTATAATATACTGCCTAACGACGTCCACCATCACAGCAGATTTGCATATCTCATTCTCTCGATCTTCGTCGTTATCTCCTGCTATTACATGGCGGAGCCTGCATCAGCTTGTACAATCGCAGCACACACGGCTGCACGTTTTGCATCACGAATCGGTCAGCTCCGCATCTCTCTTCGGAGCTGCGAACTAACTCTTGAAACGACTGCAGAGCGCGGAGTTTATACTTATTTAGTATAGCGCGACGCCCGCTCTCGGACTGAGAGTAATGGAGAGCTCGTTAAAGCTTAACGTTATTCGGTGGTTATAAAGCGGCTGTCTCGTCGTCATTAGCAGACTGGACAGACCTGGCTTCTGTGTCGAATGAAATTAATTTTGACTAGTTTTCAAGCTCCATGTCGCGTATGCGTGCGTCATATGTTTCTGACCGTCGTATTTTTAATATTTTAGCTGTATACGAATTTATAAATTTTTATAAATTTCATTGTAAAAAATAGTAAAGTATTATCTTCAAAAATGGCTCAACATCTTCTTATGAGCGATATTTCGAGCGGATAGGATCAAAGCCGAGCATCCGTTCGCTACAAAGGGGCCTAATTCATCGTAATCGCGTATTTGCTTTGGTTTGCGCTCGTTCCACACTGCAAAGGATGTCGACGTGGAGAAATGGACTTCTATCTTTCCAAGCTCGATGGTTCGCCCCCCATTACTATATGTCTAGATAGTCCATTTCAGTAGCGGACCAGCGTGCTAAATTCTGAATGCCGGAGATAAATGATTGTACGTAGATTTTACCGAGGATTTTGGAAGTGTTTTATCGGAGGAATGAGACACGCACTTAATGCTGTAAATCAAGGCTTAGAGTAGGTATGTGCATATATATAGGGTTCAGCTGACATTATTGTGCGCGGGTTTTCTTTTTGCGCCGAGAGGGACGACAATTTATATTTCTTTTACGAGAGAAGCATCAGGAAATCAGGATGTAGATTATCACGCCACGCATAATAGTCGTTAAAAAAGATCTATATGAAAGTCAATAATTATTACGCGGCAAACTCAGATTTGAGAAAAATCTCGAACGCACCTATATGCTCGTGGCATCAATCCTGCGAAACGTCATCGACAAAAGAAAAAGGATCAGCTCAACTGTATAACCATCTCAACCGTAGCACACCGCAGCATTCGAGCGTCGAATAAAGAGCAAAAAAAAGGACAATGCAAGCTCGCGAGACACGAAGAAAGTTCCCAGCAGCAACGCGCAATCGATATTATTCAAGCTCTCGCTCGCGGCATCCGGCAAAGTTCGGCCCGATCCGCAAGCGTCGATCGCTTATCGTCAGGTGTCTTTCTCTGCCGCGCACGTATATACCTACTTTTCCAAAGAGAGAAGAAGAAAGTTCGCCGGGCCGAAAAGAAGCCATCGCAAGCTCGGGCCATCCATCAGTCAGCGAGACACCGTAACACCGATCTTCTTTCTCTCTCTTCTCTCGAGTATAGGGCTTTATATATACCTAGATATATCTCCCCACCCCTTCTATACGCTACAAATCATGGAGGACGCGTCGCGTCCGTCCGTCGTCCTTTCATTCTATTCTGTCTATCTCGGTGTATCTGTCTCAGCCGCAGTAGTACAGTCGCTCTTTTCTGTTTTCCTCGCGCAGGTATAATGTATGGGAGCTTTTCGTACGCCGCCGCGGTGTAGTATAGCGCAGTATGTCACCTGCGAGCAGACGATGAATTTCGAATTGTGCTATACCTTTGCCTGTATACAGAGAAAAGCGAATTATTAATTTTCATTGCTCGAATGCTTGCGAGAGTAGGACGAGCTGCTGATATGAAAATTGAATCGTTGCTGATTAAGAGGAGAAATAAGAGAGTCTGGTTGATTCACGCAAATTAGTATTTATTGGCCGAGCCGCAAGAGCCAAAATAGAAGGTAAGATGAAGCCTCGTATATATCCACGAATCGATATCGAGCGAAGTATCTACTCATGTTTTAATGAAATGAGCGTGTAATACCTACATAGCGAATGATCAATAACCAGTGGAAATTCGTCGTGAGGCTGTACGGAAACTGGCTCTTGATCGTAACGATCCGGATGAGAGGAAAGCCGCCGTTGCTGCTGGACAAGCAATGGCAAATAGAAACAGGAGAAAACAGCGGCGGAAAAACCAATGGAGAAAGCAGGATCGAGAAAAGGAAAAAGAAGTCCGGCGAAAGAAGAGCCGAGGAGCTCGATAAAGAAGAATAAAAAGAGACAATGAAAATACGAAGAGCAAGAGAGAGAGAGAGAGAGAGAGGAACATCTCCTTGGATTTAACGGGAACGGAGGGCTGAAAGCCGGAAAGAAACGGGAGCGACGGCGACGCGACGGGACAATGTCCTCGGGTGCTCTTATACCATCGTGACCGGCATTTTCGATTCAGGGGGTAATAATAATTCATGATGTCTTCGCTCAAGAACCACGCGCATCGGATGATACCACACGACGGCCAGCTTATTTTTTACTTCCTCTTGTTCTACCACGTGCTAGCTGATATAGCTTTCCGACATGTCGACGACGTGTATTCTCTCTCTATTATAATAGGTATACCAAGCATTCGCAGAGACGTTATTTTAACGATAAAAAAATCAAGTCAACTGGAATTGAAGCTCGTTTTATTTTTTCTCAAATGCGTAGATGAGTACACACAAAAGGACATTTCACGATGATTACTTTGAGCGCTTCCATCCAATCGAACGCGCTTGGAAAGCAGGAGACTTGGGACACCGAGAGAGAAACAAAGCTGAAAAAGCTAGCGCACTTCATAAAACATTGCTAGCGCTGCTCGCCTGGTACGTGCGCGCTGCGAAAGAGCATTATTTAATCTCTTCGACGGAGACGCGAGTTGTTAACTTCCTTTTTCGCTCGCCTCCAAGCTCGCTTCTTCCATTAAATCTTCTTATACATAAAAGGCCACGTGGCAATCGTTGCCTATATATATTTTTTGTATAATAGTAGGTATACATACTCTGGGATGGCTTGACTTTTTACTTTATTCAGACGAGTATATTCGTACTAAAACATGGGATGTCCTGACTTTTGGAAACTTGCATCAGTGGGAGTTTAGGATTCCGAGCGCCGCGTCCGCCGGTTATCTCTGAATATTTGAAACTGTCGCTGCAGCGATGTCCTTGCGGTTCGTCCTATCAATATCGACAAGTTGCAGTTATACAACTTCTCCACGCTTATGCTTCCATTTCAGACTAAGTTCACGTGGTTATACTGTAAAGCTAGTGGAAGTTTGCAGTACCCATTGAGAAAAGTGATTAAGAAATGTAGAGGGATCCATTCGTTTATATCGCAAGAGTTTACAGTGTGCAGAGCTTCTCTCGAGTGGTCTCGTGAATATTTGATGTATCTATATGTCAAAGTCGCAACTTTGTGATTATAAAATACGCTGCGGTTTTCAATTGATTGGTACGTTTTTTCTCAGCTGTACAGCCAAAAATACTTTGAAAACTCAATGCTATTGCCAATCTTCGAATACCTACGAGAGATGTGCAACAAGAACCAATAGAACTACGTCCTCTAATATATATGCGTCAGCCTTTGTCAGGACCTCGCATCAGCCCCGTCAAAAGCCAAAGTTATTGCAATACCGTCGATCGCTGTAAAAGCTCCTCCTCCTCCTCCGACGACGACGAAGACATGAATATTCCATTTTCATCGGTGCAGCTGTTCCCGAAAATACGCGAGACTAATGAAAAGATGCGAAAAAAAGTCAAAGGCGTACACGTGCCATATCGTGAGGAGTATAACGACACCAGAGCAGATCCTACCCGTCGTCGTTTGGCTTCGAGAATCTCTCCCAAGGCTATGAAAAATTCAATGTTGCCGCAGTGCGGGGACATATAGAAAGAGAGCGAGAGATTGACTTAAAATGTAGTTATGCGAAAAAGAGGAACTGATGGAGATGATGGTAAAAAAATGCTCGGTCGAATCTGCATCAGGTATTATTACACAAGGAGAGCAGAGAGGTGTTGGTGTCGTGAATGGCTAACGTTTCTATCATTGCTATATAGTCGTCGGGATGAAGACGAACCCGCTGATGGTTAATACATTCGGGAAGATTGCATTCAGATGAGCTGCGATGCGGAAAATCGAGAGATTGACTGCTGCAGGAGGGATCACTTCGATCTTCCGCGTTTGACTACTTTATTATTTATAGATTCATATGCGGTCGTCGGCCTTTTGAAATATTTACGATGATTTCGAGTAAATAATAGCTAGAGTTTTCGAAATAAATAAATTAAATATATCCTATATTGCAAAGAAGAATCCAAGCTATTCGAATGCGAATAAATCTCCGGCGTTCTTGCATTTTTTCTCGCGTGCGCGGCAAATAACCATCAGCAAGCCGCACGACGCTGAGGTAGGGGATGATTTTACGGCCGAACGCTCGTCCGATTTATTCTTATAATTATACGAAAAACGTCCTTTCTCCTCGTCCTCGAGTCATATTTCTATATATAGCTATATATGCGGTCCGTCGCGTCGTCGATTCCACAGACCGAAATGAGAGAAAGCCCAGAGATCGAATCTCCTCGTCTTTTTCTCTCATCCTTTCGTCGGCCGCGGCGCTGGACGATAAGGGAGTAGAGCGAGAGCCGGAGTTTCCGAGCAAACGATTCCGTAATCTCCGAACGAATAATCGGCCCGAAGTCTCGCGAAATTTCGATCTTATTTAGCGAGCAACTCAGCCAGCTGGAAATTGATAGAACGTACGGACCAAGTCCGCGTTTAAACGGGTAAATACTTCGGATAGACGGGGCTGAATATTTTATCGGAGTTTGAAGAATGAGAGAGAGAGACAGCTTACTCGACGAGTAATTTCGCTTTTATTGCGAGCGATGCAGCTGAGCCAATCATATAGACATATATACTATACTGATAGTAGAGCGTTCCTGAAAATTTTCCTCGTTAATCAACAGCGGTGCGCTGTATTTATTTTTGTTTCATTGCGTTATTTTCAATTCTTCGCATATTTTCATGCATTCTTATCGTTAACGGCTCCTACTTGCATAAGAGAAAGGGTTACACGAACACCCTCAGCACTCAGCATCAATAATCTCACCTTTCTCCCACAGCAGTAGACACAGCACTCTCGTACATAGCCACACACACACACACACACACCAGTACGCCACATCACATTCTGATGGGGATTAATATTCCAGGGAAGAGGTGACGCCAAAGTTCGTCCCCGACTAGCTGGTGTACTGCATAAACTGACTGCTGCACGTGTGTGTGTGTGTGTGTGTTAGTCGGTAAACATACAACGCCTGTCGACACTTGTGTGAGCTCAATGGATATATACGCTGATGTATATCAGCATAGCATTAAGCATTCATGGCTTCGATGTTTTCAAGTTCCAGGTGTCGCGTTTCTCATGGCTCAGAGGCCGGTATATACGCATGCATGCCGGAGGCATTGTCTCGTCCCTGATGTGCTTGACCCGTTTTCGTTTTGGACTATATGCATACACATCGCAAGAAAATATTGACTCGAGTATCTAAAAAAGAGATGAGTCAGGCTCGCAAAGATTTTTCAAATTCTTGCGCGAGAAAAGTAAAACGCGTGTATCGCTTGTTTCCGAAAGAACGAAAATCAAAATCCTCGCTATATATATACAGGAAATAAAAGGAAGTATCTGTCTGCGAGAGAAAAATAAGCCCAAGCCAAGAGTCGAGAAAATCTCGCCCTCCTTTCCTCCTGCAAGGCTGTGTTGGATTTTGGTATCATGTTACTTTGAAATTCTTCAGCCTTCAAACTTGTTGGAAGATAATCCACTATTTTCCCCCGGCTAGGCGCAGAACTCGCGAAGCTATCGCCAACTCTCCTGCTCTTTCTCCCTCTTATATATATATATGTATATACATATACCGAGCACCGAGCTTCTTCTGTAATACAGACTGAACTCCGTCACGTTCTTCGGCACGTCGACGAGAGATCCGTTTCGCGCTGTATATATATACCCTCTGCAAATCCTCGAAAGTAGCTAGAACTAGCAGGCAGCGGCTGCATAAATAGGGGCGAAATCTTGCATAACAAAATATGTGGCCGGAGAGGCAAATAAGTTGTTCGCGCGTTGAGAATTTTCAGATGCTATATATACTGGCGTTAATATATGCGAGATGAAAATCCCGGAGCTGCTGAGGGTTATTTGATCCCCAAATTATTGATGTACATTACACATTCATGAGCTAATATACGAATGTCTACACCAAAAACTATACTGCACTATCCGAGTCATGGGAAAAGAGATCCAGCTGGAAATTGCAGATTAAAAATGCACGACGAGACTCGGCCTACCCTCTCGACTCATCAATGCGTTAAAATCTGAAGAGCAGTGAAATCCATCGTATATATAGGTCATCATTCTGGTAAAAATATACATGCCTCGATGACAATTTCGCCGCGGGACTCCGAATGATCTATACTGCGAACAATATCACTCTCGGAGGAATTGCTTCTCATGCAAATCCGCTAATTTGCGCGCAAACACATCCAGAGCCCCGCTGAAAAGCGACGACGAGTAGCTTATGCAGTCAGTAGTGTGTGTAAGAGAGAGGAGAGTCTATGGAGAAAATTTCGACGGGCCGCACCCCCGTGTCTGAATTATGCAAGAAGGCCGCGCTCGCGAGTTACTTTAGCATAATCCGCAGCGCCGCGTGCCCGGATTAGAATTAATTCTGCACATTGCGGAAACGGCGCGCGCACCTCTGCCTTCTCGCCTTATCCCTCCTCTCTCTCTCTTTTTGCTGCTGCATGGGGTTTGACAGTCAAGTTTTCTCTCTTGGTGCAAGTGATAAATCGAGTGCTGGGAGGGTTAGAAAGTGCGGAACACTAGGTGTTGGTATGGGCAAATTAGGCAAACGAGCTGTTGGATGCTTTTCGAGAAGATAATAATCATAATACACATTTTGTACCAATATACTCATCGTTGAAAATGCATCGAGACGGCCTGTGTGATCCGTTGAGCATCAAAAATAAGCCCTCTCATACACTTTAGAGCGAAAATTAAATTTCGCGATACACACTCGAAAGGCGCACGTTTGCCGACGTCGAGAATGTAGCTTTTTCCAATCTGGAAAAAGGCGTTACTTTGTCGCGTCGACGCTGAAATTTTCTGCGAGACAAAAGCCTCTTCTGTCCCACGATGCAAAACAGCTTATGCAAAATCAGAAGGTGTACTATATATATACGTAAGACTCTCGCGACAAAGGAAATCGAGGAGAGAAAGAGTTCGCTGCTGATAGAATTTCCGAAGCGAACGACGTTACAGAGCAGTGTTATATATATATGTTATATACCTATATATATAACTGCGCGATATACACGAGTCTGATTGGCCGTTGGTTCTTTGATTAGAAAGCCGTGGGGTGAATTGCACCGCCTGGCATATAGTATATAGCTATATAACAGCGGCGGATCCTCATTAGCATCGAATGAGCCAAGAGATGTGCAGCAGACGGAGGAGAGAACGGCACAGGATACTGCTTGCGGGAAAGGGGTAAGCGAAGTCGAGACGGCTCTGTTATGGGGGTTTTATTCGCGTTGTCGTTGAAGGTGCGGCATTCGATTGCAAAACGAGAGGAGAAAATATACGCTGGATTCCTAATTGGATCGTTGAGCTCTACTTTATTCTTTCTTCTCTACATAAGTAGCTTGTTTATTTCCAAAATTCGCTATATAGCAATTATCTGTTCGAATTAAATTTTACATTGAAAAAGCTTTTATATATAAAAGCGTAAAAATTAGTGTATACCTCGATGCATTGGAAATCATGAAAAGTCTACGCGGATTGGTCCCACTTGAAAATTCCGACGCAAAATTCTCCGGTCTTTTTTATCATCAGAGATGCGTATCCGACGAAGCGTCAACTTTTTTAATAGACGTATATGGAAAAAAAGGAACTCGGGCACAAAGCGACACTCTCCCGTCTATTCCGCGCGATGATTGATTTTCCTATGTACGCTATTCCTGATACCCGAAAAACGCAATCAGACAGCCAATCATCTGCGGGAGCGTCACACTATGTTAAACCGTGATCAGCTCACCTTCTCAACAGAAAATTCGAATTTTCCTAAATTCTGAGTTGCTTTTTCTAAACTATATCAAGAACAAAAGAAACATCACGGCAAATTAGAATTTCATCCAAGCTCTCGTAACAATTTCCTTTTCTCCCGCAATTTATTGAACGTAGAATCCGCCATCGAGTTCGAGAGCCCTACTCGGCCCGTGTGCAGCGACTGAAAAAAGGTAATTAAATGTCCGAAAGAAATGAATTCCACTAAGTGGAACAATCAGTTGGGCTCGTCGACGAGGAGGAGGAGAAAGAAGAGGGGAAATGCAAAAAAGAGTCGAGAGCCAAAATAGAGGTCGAAGAATGGAGCGGGAAAAAAATCGCGCTTCTCGACTCGGAGTTCAGGACAAAGGTGAGCCCCGGCATTTGCTCGCGACGACATATATAGAGGCTCCATGGACACGTCCCGTGTTTAGCGGGAGAAAAAAAGAGAGTCGACGCGTTGCTACTGTCGCAAGAGAGAAAAGGACAACGCGAGAGGAGGAAATAAAGCCTGATTCTCCCCCCCTCAGATTACTGCTAATGGGATGCCTCGAATCACTGCGGCGGCAGCGACGGAGGAAAAAATTAGATGGATGCGCAAGTGCATGCGCGCACGAGCTGTGTCTGATTCGGGAAATTGCGGTGCACCACTCGCGAGTATACTACTAATGCTGCATGGACTCGATGTTTTTTTTTTCTTCTTTTGCGACGGGGAATAACCTAGAGTGGCTCTGAGCGACGAGATTCATTAACGAAAGCTTTTAATGGAAAATATCTTAAAATATAATAGTAAGCGGCATAGCTCGCGGGCGTCGATTACACGATAGTTTAAGCGCAGATCGTTCGTCCTCGATAAGGGAATTCGAATCCTGCGTTCGTCGCTAGACTACTATATAGCACCTCTGTAACTACGAGCACTGCGTGTATTATCGAGAGAGACTGCTGCAGCGCACCCCTGTCATTACAATTAGGACGAGCTCCACCGCCGGCATCATCACGCGAGAATATAAGAATAGGACGTATAACGACACTTTTGATAAGTTCGTTTTCATTTTCTATAATACAATCGCAATTGTGCAAGTGAATTACTATATTGTTTGGTATTTGTATAAAAAAAGCAAGTTACACTATACACCGCGAGCAAGAGAAATTAAGGCGTAAGAGAAAAGGGATCGGAGCGTGCAACAACAATTGGAAGAATCGTAAGATCAATCCTTGAGCGAAGGCAATCGGTTCGGGGGCACGTTCGCGAAAATCCGTGAGCAGTAAAGGCCGGGGTGGAGCTGACACGAGTAAGCGTCGGAGATAAAAGTTAGAAAGGTTGTGTAAAAGGAGAAAAGAGCTATAGCAGGGATAAGACGCGCGCGGAGAGGGAAGACGCGCGCGCGCACATATTGTCAAGAGGATCAAATGAAAAATACTAGGGAATCGGAGTAAGCAGGCGTCGAGTTTTCGATGGAAGTTTGAATTACGTTGTTAAAAGCTGCGGACTTTTTTTCGAGAGGATGCTTCTAGAGTACGCTCTTTTTTTTCAAAACTCCTTCTCGCTACTCGCTCAATTAAAAAGTCTCTGCGCAGCGTCAAAAGCTTATTCGTTAATTTAATAATATTATATCTATATACTTACGTTTATCAGGGGACAATTTTATATATACAACAAACGAAGAGTATACGTTTGGAAAAACACGCATGAATCCAAAGAAAAAAGCAGCGTGAAAAGCTCGCAGTCATAAAGTGTAATCACATTTTTCTTGGCTGCGAATTCCTCCTTCAATAAAAACTCACTCGCGCACTTGAGAATAAGCCGCGCAGTCGAGCGTTACACACCGCGGTTAAACCGGATTATAAGCCGTATAAGAGCAGCCGCACACCTCTTATTCCCCTGCAGCGTAACCTCCAATCAACCAAAATTCTCAGTAGCGTGTAGTAGTACAGGGGAGATCGAAAAGCAGCAGGAGCAGGTTGCACTCGAGTACCGGCCGGAAGATCAGCTTTACGATTATGGAAACGAGCCACTGCAGATTATTACGATTGCCAGGCTGCGCGCCGCTCTCGGCATTCAGATCGGGTTGCCGCATGCTGCTCTTGCGGCCCTTGTCGAATGACTTCGTGCTCCAGTGAGCCTCTCTCTCTCTCTCTCTCGCTCTTTGCTGCTTGTGGCTGCCGGGGGTGTACACGTATGTACCTATACGTGCATGTATGTGTATGGGGGTGTACTGCTGCAGGTATGTATATATATATATGTATAGAGCTTGAGCTTTTCGAGACTTGCCGGATTTACGGCGCTGGTACTTGTATTTTTCTTGAGAGCTGATGTGTGCGTCTGCGGAGGTATTTACGGATTTCTAACTACGTTAAGTAGCCGAGAGTTGCAGGTGAGTATACGAAGCTGATAAGCTATGTTCAGTTATTCGGCACAGCTATATGTATACGAAAAAAAGTGTGATAGAGAAGTGCATGGAATGACGAAGCGACGGGATTTTTACATCGCAGAAAATGTCAAACAGAAAATTCAGCTTGAAGCGAGTCTCTTTTTTACTTTTTTATATATATCTGCATCTTTCAGTAGGCCTTTGGCCCGTTTTCTTCATTTTCCCCGGCGCTTTGCCGCGGCTTGCTCTCTTCCTTTTTCTTTGACGTTTCTTTCCTGCGCATCTGTGGTGTCTCGGGAAAGGCCTTGGAATGAGAGCAAGTCCCAGCAACCACTCGAGTTGCTCTCGAGACTCTCGCGCACAGCTTTTTTCATTTTCCTTTTCTAACCCACTTCACTCGTTACACCCTTTCCCGCTAGCTACTTCTTCGCCTCCTTCCCGACCGTCTCGTCTTCTTCTTCTTCTTTTTTTTTTTAATTGCAGACCTTCCGTGATTCAGTGTCATTTATCCAATTTGTCTTTGTTTATAGAAATCTCTCATCGCGTGACGAGCTAATAACTACTGAATCGTTCGCGATTAGACAAAAAAGTGCGGTAAGTAATAAATGATTCATGAGGAGCAAAACAAATCTCTCTCCCAGTTGAGAAAGCGCCTCTTCCTGTATCTTCAAGCTACATCTTCCGCGTATAAACGGAGGACAGAGGTGCGGAGGAAAGTTTCATTCCTCCTCGCCGAAATGGAACGTTGTAATTCCAGAGCGTATTATATGCCTCTCCCAGTAGTTCCCAGTCGCCGTCGCAGCGGCGGGTGTCGCCAACTCGCGCGCGCGCTTGGCTTTTAATGCCGGACTTAACGAAATTCCAGTGGCGAAAGCTCCGCAGAGCTGAGGCTGGGATAAAAAGAGAGAGAGAGAGGAGAAAAGGAGAACGACGGAGCTAAAAAAGGGCACCGAGAAAATCAAGGAACTTTCGCGGTTCTTGCGCATGCATGTCGTATCGTTAAAGCGCGCGCGAGAGCTTCCCTTTTAAAAGCTTCCACGCGCTAAGAAATTCATGCGAGCTTTATTTTGTTTAAATTTGCGCGCGGGAGTAGAGCTCATTTTTTTTTTTATCTTGAAGGGTGGGCTAACTGTCCGGCCAAGTAATCGGGATGCTGAAACTTTCTTTTCGTGCGCGTTGCGGGTGTTTTTTTCTTGAAAAAACAAGTGTTTTGTTTTTGAGTATGAGCTTTGCTGGTTGGTAACATGGTTATGCCTGATAAGGAATTTGGTATGAGGATAACGAAAAATCTGGTTGGCGCGTATTTTTATACCAACAAAATTTTCCGTGCAATCTCTTTAATATCCGTAACACAATTGTATAGGATTTTGTGCAGTATGTGATTTTGAATAAAATGAATATTTCCTGAATATTTAATTATAAGCGTAAATTACCGAGTGAAATGCGTATAATATAATATCTCCGGTCCTGCAGTATACATACGGCTTATTATTGAATTCAGTAACATACGTTACAATACGACACGTATCATTGACAATAATTTATCTGCAGCTTCTTAAAAAAGCCGTCAGTCTCAATAAACTAAAAACTGCAATAACAACATCATCATTGTTCGCGTTGTCAAGGGTGTTGCTACGCGCGATTCGAATTAACAAAAATACATCGAAAAACACTAAAATTTCAATGGCTATTGCCACACAGCCCACAGTGATTCTACGAGGCAATATGCCCTTAACCCCAAAAGCCATCGAAGCTATATTAAGTAAATGGCATCATTATACGCAAAATCGCATGCTCGCAATATTAATGCATTAGTAGGCTTTCGTGTATTTCCAAAACAAATTTTAATAAATCAAATCGAGAAAGGCTCTCTTCCTGCGTTGCATGCGCATTTCTGTTTCCCATTCTCTGCCTCTTTCGCTCAAACGATAATAGAATGTATAGTATACACACTGCAGCGGCTGCAAAAGCGCGCAACAGCCCCTCGGTTTTATCGGGCCGTAGCGCGCGTCGACCGATGCCTCGAATATGAACGCGCTTGGACTATCCGCCCAGATGCAGTCTTCCTCCTATCTCCCGTATATAGTATAGGATCATGCATGTGCAAGCATCATATTTTTATTTCATTTTTTTTATAGCGTTTGCATCTCTCTCTCTCTGTTTTTTTCTTCTTTTTTTATTATAGGTCTACTGCGCGTTTTTGTGATTTTTAAAGATCGTATCGTGTACACAGTATAATCCAAGCTTCCATCGATATTCATTTCTCTACATTATCCTTCAGGACTTAAATATTCAAATTTGTAGAATATTACGTTGATTAAACTCGATCCGCGAATTCGAATCAAGTTACTATTCAGCAACGGCTCGTGTCCATAAACCCGAAAGCTATTTTCCATATTCATCATATATGATTCCGGAAAAATGTTTCCACTGAATGCAAGCTCCGAACTAACCGCAAAACAAATCTGACCACTACTCTGCGAGCTTTTAAACTCGTCTATCGCATATAACTATCAACGAAGCCATACGCGAGATCCATCATTCCGTACACTCTGATGGACACTGTATACACGCGCTCATCCATTTGGAGAAATCATAGCCCGCAAATACGGAACAACCGGGCAAAAAGCTTTTTCCGAAAAACAAAAAAAAACAAAGCCACTTCATATTGAATCCAAATAAAGCCTATACTAACACACAAATCGTCAACTCATCAAATCCTCATATTCCAAATGCCCGAATACATGCACATATAGAACACAGAGAGCGCGTGTATTCTAGGGGTGGCTTATCTGCGGCCAATATCGCGTTTGTAAGGCTCTCGTCGAATAGCCTCGTTAATGGTTTGGCTAACTGCGGCTTCAAATTTCATTTCCGCGAGCACGAGAGTTTCGACTGGACTAGCGTCCTCGGCGAGCAATAGTATATATACACGCGCGGTGATAACTGCGCGCAGATAACCCGCCGCAGAGCTTTCGATTCCTCGTCGCGCGGATCCTTATGATGGGGGGGGGAGAGGAGATGTCTGAAGGCCGGAACACGTCCAGCTACATCGAATGCGTTACGTGTATACGGCTTTTATGCGGGAGATGATGCTCTTGGGTTAGGAGTGGACCAGCTGGAAATAATTTACTCTGAGAGTGAAGTGAAAACTTATCAACAACTGTCCAGTGTCCATTCATCGGAACGTCGTCAGATAGACCGCGTATAGGGTATAACAATCCAGCCAGAGTGCAATTAGGTATATATACTCTTAATTAAATTCGTCTCGGGAGCGATGCATACGGCATATCAAAATTAACTGCTGCTGCTGCTGCCACACCCATTGAAACTCTCGGTCGCGCGCAAACCCCTTTACTTCGATACAGCAGCCGCAGTTCCTCGATCCGCCCTGGAGGTCCCGGCATTCCCAGAAGTATATACCCTGCAAATGCTATTCCTTCTCGCAGCTGGACTGGCTACTCGAGTTACGCGCGCTGCTCCCGGTTATCTTATTCGGAGACCTCGAGGGCACCTTTCCTATATTATACTTCGAGACCCTTGCTTTGTAATATACGCGCGAGTGTATATAGCTGACTATATAGTGGCGACCGCAGGAGGACGTGATCCGAGAGAGATGGTGCGTGTGGCCACCGATATGCGAAGCTTCTCGAGCTGTGAGCATGTATAATATCTTTGGGCAGAATCGTCGCGCTTGCTTGAGACATTGACCCGTTGAGATATAGATGCCGAATTTTAGAGCAATTTCTAGTGGTTTTTCTGACTTGTGTATTTCTTGATTGCTTCGTATTGGAAACTAATTTATCGCTGAACAGTTTCCATCAGTAAATAATAAGCTAATTTATACTGAAATCAAAATCGGATTGACGGTCCATAACGTGCGAGTATGGAAGACAATTAAGTTTGCTTTTAGCATCAATAATTGTAATCGTATTGTTTAGTAATTAAAATCACGAACATCAATCAAAACTTTGGTACGTAATCAGGCAACAAACGACTAACAAATCTGGTAAATTGAATTTTCGTATCAATCGTAACCAATAAGCATACACAAGCAGCTCTGCAGCATCAGTTCTATTTCGGAAGCATCAGAGCAAAGCATCCGAGCACCCAATTTTCGCGACTTTGCTCTCGTTCCCTCCTATACGCTATATTATACTCTTCCAACAAAGACGCGCGAGCTAAAATACTCGCCATAATTGCTTTTAGCATTCATCACCTGAAAGTCATTCGAATGCGAGTTACGTCGCTGAACGAGGGACATTTGCAGAGAGATGTCTCTCCTGCGTGCGCTCCCTTTATCTTTAGCATTAACCTTCCCAAGCGAGTTCGTCTGTCTCTCGTGTTGCTTTGCTTCTTTTTACTTTTAGTCCGTATAGACTAGTAGTGCGCATGCTCAGACTTTGTCATTTGCCGAGCGATTGCTTCCTGGAAACGTTCACTATAATTGCTTCTTCCATTCATTATCCGAAACTCGTTTGTATATGCAGCTCAGGATGTTAGTCAAAATGTTCTTTCCGACGTTATTCGACACGAGTTGAATTGAAAACGTTTCGATATCAATTTTATATAAAAAAAAGAGAAGCTTTTGTAAAGTTAAAATCGCAGTTATATCAATCCAACAATGTTTTTTTTTTTTAATCCACAATATCGGTTGCAATGAAAAACGAAATGTGCAAATGAAAATGATACCTACTGCACGAAGAGTCTTTATTCGTTCACGTGTTATCTGTAAAACTATTAATAGCTACAACGCAGTAGTTACTTTACTTTGTACTTTATTTCTGTGCAATACGAAAAATATACATATACATAGATTAATGTTTTCACATTTTGTAATACTTTTAGTACAGTAAGTTGTTTAATACGTTTATCACATAGTCGCATCACAATAGGTCATATATTTATTTACAGTATAGTACATACTTCAGTCTTTACAATCTTCGCTTATAATTGGACAATTTGCTACTTAATTCAGCCTCTTTTAGTTGATGGAAGACAGAAAGCAAAATTAATCTAAAAATCCGTCAGTCGCGCAACTCAATCCCGCTTGAGTATATGTCAGAAATCTTTGTGAAAAAAAAACAGTATATAGAGTATAGTGCTCGCAGCAGAAACGCAGCCGGGCGCCGCAGCACAAAGACTCGATGCGCGTGCGTTCGGCTGCAGATGTGAGCGCCGCCGCCGGCTTGAAACAGCCGCGCAGCCTCCGCCGCAGCGGAGCTCAAGCTCGGTCATCAGTCGCTGTCCCGACGCGGCGCCGCGCGCGCGCTCTTCCACGACGCTGCATATCACTGCCTTGTGTATAATTCCTGCCTCCACACATACACACACACACAATATATCTATACTCGAAATTTCGAGCTATATATATATACACACGGCGAGTCTGTTCTGTAAATATTTCCTGCGAAGCTCTGTGTAAATCCAAGTATATATATATATACGAGAGTCAAGAGCCACGTGCAGCGCGACCCATGCATCGAGTTGCGTGTAAATAAACAGGCCTAACGCAGAGAGGATATACTGCTTTACAGGCGCGCTGCTGTGAGGGCGCGCGGGCTATTTTTGGCCCGGCGACCCGCAGCTTTATTTTCGTCGGCCCGCAGAGTATATACACGCGGGTGTTGGTGCTGCGAGTGAACGAAAGTTTCCTGTGACAGTGCGCGCGCGGTTGGATTTTTAGTTGCGTTTGCTATACTGTTTTTCGAGACGCCCAAGTTTTATTAGGTTTCACAGTTGAAGTATTATACCGAGTGTCTTAAGGACGATTGAAATTCTTCAGTTTCAAGTTTGGGCACGCAGGAGAGAGTAATTGTCCGCGGAAAAGTGCATAAATTATAAAAAATTTTCCTCGTTACTCGAGGAAAGTTCGTTCTCGTATAAGCCAACGCGACGGTAGGGCAAAGATAGCGAGAATGGCGACTTTCTTCTTTTCAACTCGCTTCTTTTAAAACAACGAGCAGAAGTAAGTGAGTAAGTAGTTGAAAACTCGGGTATACGTGCGGTCTCTCTCTGTGTGTGTAAATACATCTCGAGAACTCTGCAGCTTATTATCAGCATCGCACGCAAAGATATAAATCGTGTGCTTACAAACAGCAGCAGAGAAGGAGAGGAAAGAAAGTGTTGTCGGGCGAGCCAAGGAGTCAAGATAGAAAGAAAGCAGAAGAATGGAAGGTTGCCGGAGGCGGCGGCGGCTCGACGAAGTATCGGTATCACAGACATCGAGGACGACGATGAGGAAGGGGTCCGGCGCCGAGGTGTTCTCGTCAATGGAGCGACGATAATGAGCCAGGCAGGCTCACGCGCCGCTACTGCAAAGAGACGAGACAAGTGCTCCCGACGAGGCAGCCACGAGATGACAGGCCTCTGTATCTTCTGGGTTATACTCTCCACGCTGGCCTCGATACTCGCCTGCACTGGATTCTATCTGCCTTATTGGATTCAGGTGAGGACTCTTAATCATATGTTCTTATCCCTAATACTTTATGATTAAAGTTTAATTTTATCAATATTTATACCAGTATTTTTCTTGTGCCAATTTATCAGAAACCCAGAATTTTTAACCAAAAGCGGAGCCCTTGCAGGATGTATATATTTTATTTGCGTCGCGTCACGAAATTGAGTCGTCGCGTTTGCATCTGATATCCGACTCGTGTATACTTATAACCTTGCAACGAGCTACATATTGAACTTGTCGTCGGCTTCGTCGATCCGAAAAAGACGCTGCTCGACAAGAGCTGCGAGCGCGCGAGGGATCTTATTTGATTTTGAGCGAAAATTGATGCACGCGCTGAAAATTCTATGTGCTCAATGTCCCGAAACTCCTCCCGGGGCTATATTATTATGTCAGCTCATCCGAATGGAACGGATGCCGTGTACGGCAAATTTTTCTACACGAATCTTTTTAAAAAGGTAAGTATAGCGTCGACGGAAGAGAAAAGTGATCTTATCAAGATATCAATAGCGTATAGCAGTCGGTGAAAAAGTCGGCGAGAGGTTCTTATTGGATTGACTGAAGTTGAAAATAGTCTGTTGCGAATTCGACGGAATGCAGAGAGTATATAAGGAAAATTGCATTTGCATGGCGTATGTACAGCGAGCTTGTAATAAAAGTGGATGTAGTCTGCAGGTCGTAACTATTTTTGAAAAAAATCGAAACTGTTATATCCGTCAGTTATTTTCTTATTACCCTTTCGGTACATGTTTCAATTACAGTTCAATTTTCCGAGGCAGCCAGTTGAAGTCTCAACTAAATGAGATTACAAGACTCAGAGTCGTTATAGCAAAGTGCCGGAGAGCGTCCAATATAACAAGAACCGATGAAAAACACAGAGGAAAAAATCGGCGAAACAACGGGGAAGCATCGGGTTCGGCTTTCTCGTCTGCTTTTTATTAGATCTCTCGGCTTTCCTTTTGCTGCTTGGCTACTGCTGCTGCTGCTTCCGAGCAGTAGAAAAGTTAGCCTCAAAATTATTATACCGGCAATTGCTGTTCGCGCCGGACGCTGCTCCGTTTCCTCCTTCTCGAGCTATTTTTTTCGATGACCTCTTGTGTGTGTGTTATGGTCTCTCTTTCTCTCTCTCTCTCTCTCGTACTCGTTTTATTTTATCGCGCCTCTCTCGCGAGAAACTTTCTTCCCGCGTGCGGTCGTTATACGAACTATGTTTACACCGACAGAGGAGGAACAATAAGCAGAAAATACAAAAATAACGAGCTGCGCCTTTGTTTTCGACTGACGACGAGCGCAAATTCTGCAGCTTTTTGCTGAATAGATTATACAAATTGCACGACGGTATTTATATTTATGTAACTGTAATATGCGTGTAAAATAATGTAGTTGGTATAACTTTAGTGTAATCAAAGTATTTGTGGAAAAAAGTCACATTGGTTCGTAAATACTGCTTTATTTATTTATTTATTATACTTAAACGGGCTGAAAAGCCCTTTTCCAAGGCCTGCATAAAAGAAAAAATACATGAATCATAAAGACATACATAAAACTAACTCAAAGTTAGAAGTAAACAACTTGCGCAAAGACCCTTCGCTAAAC
The DNA here is from genome assembly GCA_900474305.1 of Cecidostiba fungosa. Classification (NCBI taxonomy): domain Eukaryota; kingdom Metazoa; phylum Arthropoda; class Insecta; order Hymenoptera; family Pteromalidae; genus Cecidostiba; species Cecidostiba fungosa. The sequence goes on along the minus strand of UCOJ01000250.1, from coordinate 83,842 downwards.
AAGAATTTTACGCTAAAATGCCGAAACAAGCTTTTATGATGATATTTCAACACACTGACAGTATCGTCTAAACGTAACGAAAAAAATGAGACAAAATATCGCTCAACGTCAGTCTACTCCCTGTGGACAATGTTTACACACACAAGTAGCACATATGTAATGAAGAGAGTAGCACATATGTATATCAATAAAACTCGAAAAAGCTCTGCACTTTACAAAGAACTTCCCCCTAAGCAAGCAGTTGGAATACCTACATAACTTTGCAACAACAGAAGCGCCATTCGAATCTAGCAAAACTTTACATGCTACACCTCGCGCTTCTCTGAATAAGCCGCGTTGCGGGCACTTGACGACCAGCTAGGAATTTCAGTCACGTGTCATACAGTCCGCGCACAGTTGAAGTTGGTGCGCACGAGCGAACGAAAAAACGCGAGCAGTCGAGGACGAGAAAAAAAAATCGGGTTAAACCCGCGCGCTGTCGCGAGCAGCAAATATGACCAATTAGACAGTGGCGCCGCCGACTGCCCTCCTTTGTGCGTATATAGCGCGCGGATATCCCACGAGCTTGCTTGAGAAAGAGAAACAAAAACGTCGGCTACTGTATAAAGAAAGAAAAAATAGACACGGGGCTGACAACGACGGCTAAAAAGAGGAAAGAGCGTTTCTTGGAAGGACGTTTTTGTAGCTGCACACACGGCCCCCGCGAGGTGTGTAATATTCTGCGAGAGACACAGCCTTGTGTCTCTTAACGAGCTCGCGCTCTGCTATATACGAGAGAAAAACATGTTCAATTATTTTATCAGGAACGTTGTGTGTGTGTGTCGAGTAGGCGAGTCATTAGGGAAATTGGTTCGAGCTTGGGCGTTGCTTTATATTTTTTGACCTGATTTAATTTACTGTTTTAAAAACATATTTTAAAGCCACACATCTCGTCGCATCTCTCGAAATTCTCTGTATACAGCAAAACGTTACACTCGAATCATATATACCTATACGTGTGTATTTCATCTCTCGGTCCTTAACTCTTAACAAGACGAACGAAGGATCAATCACACGGTGTAGCATCAGTCGAATAGGTATATATAGCTAGTTTCCCTCTCGCGAGTAAATCGCACTCCCACGAGAGAGAGCGAAATTAATTGGGCTCGATCGTGCAGCTCTTCGGATCTGCAGCGCTTTGAGTATAGTTAATCTTGGCGGGAGGCGACGTCATATGCGCGCGTCAACCGATAAGTGCGAATTAATGGGATCGTTAGTTGCCGCGAGTGAGAGACTCGCTGCTGCTGCTGCTGCTGCTGTGTGACACACGAGGGATCGAACACACGACCGATTTAGAGCTACTGCTGCTGCTGCTGCATCCCCCTTTGTGTACCGGGCATCGCATTGTTTTGACAGTCGTGTCATAGCTTCCAGTCCATCGGATTAAATTGTTCTCGTCGCTTTTTTTTTTTTTTTTCGCTGGTCGACGTCGAGAGCGCGGGAAAAACGTTAATTTTATCGGCTAAGCTTCTTGAAATATCGTTTGCAGATCAAATTAAAAGTTCATATAAATCGCGAGACACCGGGGAGAATTCACGAGCGAACTTTACTGCGGCGATAGCGAAAAGGGAAAAGGATGCTTTTTAATTACCTCGTAAAAGTGATTCACAGCGCGACTAAAAACCGTTATATATACTAAAGGTCAAAATTGATATTCAAAGAAAGAGGCCTTCCTGTGTGTTAGGAGCTAAACTTTTCGCAACAAAATATTATACTTTACCAATTTTCCATTCGCTCTTCGGCGGGTATGAAAAAGGAGCTTAAAAAATAGATTAATGATCAGAAGTCGAAAAAGAAAACATTCTCAGAGCAAACTGCAGCCGCAATTGCATGCGCAAACTCAAAACTCGCAGCGTCGACTCCCAGCTAACAAGCATAATCCGCAACGAACGCGTAATCTCGTTGCGCAGTGGTATAGTAGGGGGCACCTCAGCCCGAAAATTCAAATTCCCGCGGCAATTTTTCACGCGCGACTCAGCTGCACCTGCCTCAAACTCTCTCTCTCTCACAGTAGCGCCTCGAATAAACGGTTATTAGCCGCGCATATATACATACATATATATTATCTAGGCAAAGCGTACAAACGAGCTCTGGCAGTGCGTATAAGCTCCCGACGGCGAACGACGTTATGCAAATTTTCGGGGGTGCAGAGGCAAAGCCTCCCCCGCGAGCGACATCACTCGTAATTAATACGTTCTTCGGCCTCGGCTTAAGTGGAGTTCATGCGCGCTGAATTTGCGGCTCGAGTAGCGCCGCAGCTGCCGCCTTACGATGACGACGACGGAGGTGCTGATGACGACGAGCCTTGAGCAAGGCGGCGCTTGCCATGTATATATATACCTACTAACGCCTTCGAGGAGACTAGACACCAAGTTTGCGGATTCGCGCCCAGCTATATATATACCGCAGCGATATATTCTGTTGGGAGATGTGAGATTAATTTCGTCGAGATTTTATTCTTACACAAATATTCGACGCTATAATTTTGAATCTTCTGACCCGAAACACACGGGAACAGTGCGCAACTTCATTACAACTTACATTACCTATATATTTAGATAGATGTGTACAACTAGCGCGCGTCTCATTATAACGTGACCCTGTTTCCAACTTCCAGAAGCTTAGTATATACTGCTTAATACTGCTTTGGCCAGTTTAGCTGAAATTATATAGTATATATATTAAGCTGGCTCTACTATCTACTACGATTACAAGGCTATCGGAAAAGTATTATATTTAAATACAAATTATACATTTTCGAAGAGCAGCGCGAAAAGTACACCGAATTATACGAGAAGAATTTAAATAGAGCAGTGGCTGCGGTGTCCCAGCTTTTGGTTTATTCTCTTCCCGGCATAACGTCGTGGAAAAAAAAAAACTTCTTAGCGAATAAAGAGAACTGGGGACTAGCTAAAATAAACAAAGCGGTCCAACGGCGGCGTGCCGCCATAAGTAGGACGCAAAATATCGCGAGCTACTCTCGGGGAACTGAGCAAAACTTGCAGGGGATATTTCTTCGGGCTGGAGGTGAAAAAAAAATTTCTTGAAAAACAAAAGTTATACCCGCACACACTTGCGCATTTCACAGCGCGGAAAAAAGTGGAGAGAAGAACTCCTTTCTCTAACTGTATATAGTCGACCGAAAGAATGCGCGACGGATGCTGCAAATATCGCGCGTTTGTCCGGTGACTTTTTTTTTGTCCGGTTTGTATGCAAAATGTCTCGTAATCTACTCTCAAACTTGCTGCTTAAAATAATAATTATAACGAGCTATTTCTACGATTGTATACCTGTATAAGTAAACACAAGCCAATTCCAAAAGCAACACAACGTCTCAAAATCGCAACGAAAGAAAGTCATTGCGAACAAGTTTAGGTGCAAACCCTATATATAGCGCATACGGTGAATTAAACGCTACGGAGCTCTCGGCTATATAATGAAACTCTCCTGAGGGAGAGCTCCTCGGTCGTCGGTCTTCTTGCTCACCAGAGGCCAGAGGTAGGGAACAAAAAGCCGATTGCACCGAGTTGTTGTAGGTCGCGATTTCGCCTTATTAGTATTCGCCATGCCGCCTGGCTTCGAATTGAAGTCGTTAACCGGAACCCGCTGGCGGGGATGATAAAGCGACGTTGTTGCGGGAAGGAACTTCTTTTCTTTATTTTTCCGCACCGATATATACTTATACGTTTTGCTTTTGGTAATGAGATCCCCGGGGACTTTGCTGCCGCGTCGCGCGAAATTGTATAGGTATATCTACTTATATTCCGAAAGGTAGATTGTATGCGTTTTTTGAACTGATGACAATGAGGTGTGGGACTTGGAGGATACATAATGTGTGTTAAGGCAGTGGAATAGGTCAGGATGTAGTCAGACTTGCATTCGAGCTGTCGCTTTTCCCGTGACACGATAATGCTTAGGATGCAAATGAAAATACGAAAAAATATTGTTTCAACTAAATGGACCGCAGCGACATTTTAATAGACGGAACCTCGTATACTAGGTCATTAATCACGTATAACATATAGGTATATAACGTGCATCGGGATTACCTGCTCGCGGGATGTGTAAAATTTACAGTAGTTGTACACTACTCCTAGATGTAATCGAACAAGCGCGGTATATACAGCCGTATTAGATACACGTGAAAACGTTCACAAACGCGCGCAGCGATTCACGCACCGGCTCATATACGCGTATACTGATTATAGATTCGGCTTCACATGCTGCACGTGTAAATTCTGCGATAGCCATTATAACCTGCGTGCTTACAAGCTCCGCTAAATATATATCCTCTAAAATCGTTAGAGTGGTTGTATTCGATCGTTAAAAAAAAAAACTACACGCCTTGCGCAGTCAGCAAAACTCTGCAGGAAAAGAGCATCAGGAGCCAGAACTGTATATAGAGGGAAAGAAAGAGAGAGAGAGCCAACTCAATCAGCGGCAAAAAGTCCAATCAGCCGAGCGCGATGAAAATGAGGTTCTCCCTCGTTCCCAAAGGAATCGACAAGATAAACGCTCGCGTATATCGGCGCGTCGAATCAATAAGATCGCGATAAGGTCGTCGCTCTCCGCGGGCAACCGCATCCGCAGCGTGTGCCATTGTACCCCCAGCATAATAGTAGTGCTGCACAAGAGAGAGAGAGAGCGCGCAGTTCGACGTAATTATTCGCAAACGACGGCGCCGAAGGCGACGCGCTCCCGTCGATCTGAAATTGCAGAAATCGCGAGGGACGCGAATCAAACTCTCCTTCTCTCTCTCTCTCTCTCGACATAATGAGCTGACAAAAGAACGATGGCCGAGAGCGCTGTTATATATATGTCTGCTGAGAGTTTCTGTGATGGAGTTTCGTGGATTTAATTAGAAATACAGAGACGCTAGTTTCTAATTTCGACGATTTTAATATCGCCCTTTGCTTGAGTCTCAAAAGAAGAAGACATTCTACTCCCAAGACGTCGAAGCGAGCATCGACCTTTCTCTCTCTTTCCCTAAATAGACAAGCGAAAGACGCGACAAAAGCACGAGAGAGAGAGAGAGAGAGAGAGAGAGAGAGAGAGAGAGTTAAGAACACGAGCACAGCGATGTCGCAAAGCCAGGACAATGCCTGGAACAATGTCGAGCGCGTTGCCGAGGAGAAAGCATCAGCCTTAATACGACGCGAGCTGCTGCTGCTGCTGCTGCTGCTGCAATGTGAGAGTGTATATATATACGTACGCGCGGCAGCGAAATGCGTGCTGAGATTCGCGCTGTCGTTGCGCCGAGTTTTGCAATTAGCTGTAAATACAGGACTTTTCTGAGCAGGGTGGGCGTGTAATCGTTATTACGGTGAAGGTTTACTATACAGGTGTGTTCGCTGTACACGAGAGAGCCTGATGACTTTTTGCCGAGATTTAACGGGGAATGTGAAAGGATCGTTTTGAACTTCTAACAGTTCTCGACTGCCACAAATACTTCGTTTGACCTACCTGAGCGATATGTCAGGAGAATTATGTACTTCTGTGTACGTTTCTGTAGCGTATCTGTGTGTATACGTATCTGCTTTAATATATTATGGATATATTCTTAAGAAATTATTTAAAAGTTAAAGGCAGATATGCCACAGTTTTCAGTCGAACATATCGCATAGCGAGACATTTAGAAAGCGTCTTCAGTGCTTTTTATGATCACTGGATTGCTGCCAAGTGCTATACTCTACGTCTATTCTTTACCGACCATCGTCGAGTAGATTAAGATTTACCAGTCGCAATCAAAACTTTGTTAAATCACATTTTACTTATCCTTCAATGTTTAATCCTTCAAAAACTATATAATACGATCGAAAAATACACCGGCGTGTCACTCGACAATTCATATCTCGGTCGCGCATTATCGCGCGCGTATATCTCTGAAAAATTATGCAAAGTACTTTGCCGCAGCGCGAGGCGAAAAAAAAAAAAATTCTCTCTCGAAATAATGAAGTCCCCGTGTGCATATATAACCTCGTGAAACTGGCAGCGTTTGTTACCTCAACGATACAACCGCACCACCACTAACAAGCAGCTGCCGCTTCGCGAGTATTAGCTCCCGAACTCGTGTGTGCTATATAGTATATACCGCGCGGCCGGAATGGCAACATCTGCCAGTCAAATTAAATTATCGTAACGATCGAGCTATACTACCGCCGCTGCGAATAGCGCCGAAGCTGCTCTTTCTATCTCGTTCGCCGATAAAAATATTGCCAGTGATAATCGTAAGCGAGTTATACGCCAGTGGAGTGCGGACTATTTCCGGTTTTCTATCTACCTTTTTTTTTTTTTATTATACGAAGCCACTTATGAGGATCGATCGTCGCTGGAGCGATTGAAGCTTCTTGCGGTCACGGAGGATTTTCTATCCGGCCGACTACTTTCCCTCGTTTTTTTTTCTTCTTCTTTTTTGATGAAAAGTTTTTTTTTGCGCTCGGCGAGAGCAAAGCGGATATAGAGAGGAAGCGGCCTGGGATTTTAGTTTCAGTGTAGTTGGTTGATTTATCGCGCGGCTTGACTTTTAGTCGCGAAGTTTGCCGCGGCGAAGGGACATTTGAAATTGATTAGAGGAAAGTATGGACGTCGGGAAAAGTGGGACGGACGAGATAGCGCAAAGTTATTTAATCTTTTTACGGAATATTGCTGTCGGCTCTCTTTTGTGTTTACGTATATTAATTTGGAGAGTTGGAATAATACACGCGTGTGCGTGTGCGCGACATATCGGCACTCAAAATAACGCGACTTATGCAAACGCTCTTCTCTCGACGAAACTTCATGCGGAAATTAAACACTGAAATTAATTGGCCACCTGATATTATTTGGCTGAATTATCAACAATTAATTCATTATTTTCGCTGGAATTATTAACAATGCACTTGAAAATGGTGAATGATATCTGGAATGCTTTTGAATTCATAAATAGAAGGTAATATTGTAAGCGGATCATGATTTTAATTGGTAGAGATATACATCAGCCTAACAAGCAATAATGCCGAATTTCAACAACAATTTATTTAAAAAATAATCTGAAATCGTAGCTAATATCGCATAAAGCTCTTGCACAGAAGCTCCTCCTACATTTGGATTTCCCATCTGAACAACAAGCCCACGCTCGCTCCTTACAGTGTAAATTCCATACCAGCTCGCAGTCTCGCTTATCATCATTCCGGTGAAGAACCTCATCAGCATCACGGAGCGTCGCATTACATCGGCGAATTTCACATACACACATACAGTGTGCCGTTTGCATCTCATGCAGAAAACCACGAAACACCGCCCGATACGCGCTTGCGACTCATGCTAAACAGCCTCCGTGCATAATATCGCGTTATTACCGAAGACTGAATCGCTCCGGTGCAAAACAGGCTCGAGAGATGAGGCTCAGGAGTGCGGTCTACATTATTGGCTCAATTAGGACGCTATAACTATGTTCTTTGTTGACGTTACACCTCTGTTTGCGCACGTCTTGTTCCTTTTACGCCATGGATTGAAGGGGTGGGGGGGGAGCACAAGTGTCAAGTGTAGCGTGATTTGCGGCAAACTGGATTCTCGAGAGCTTTTGTGTGCGTGCGTCAGTCATTGCGAGATCTGTGTCGAGTGGCGCAATCGTCTGTGCATGAAGGGGGCCGCAGATTACTGGGGCGGAAGATTTCCGGTTTCCCTGGCTTTTTGTGTGCTATGCTGGCTGAATGAGGCTGTGCGCCCATTGTAGTAAGCGCAACGCCGCTATTCAAGTCGCAATGCGATTATGATTAGAATTTTATTGTCTGAGAGCTTTTTCGAATGGGATAATTTGATTCAATGATTGCCTTAATAATTTGTTTATCGTGAAATATGCGTTCGGTATATTATAAGTGCAAAACTGCAATGGAGTGTACTCTAAAACGAAATTGGCAGAATACAAATATATCTTTTCTAATTCCTATTATCTGGTAAAGTGAATGATCATTCATTTCCCGGAATCGTGCAACCGTTGCAGTAAATAAGCTGCAATTCGCTTGACAATTAGAATTGATGATGCAGATTGTGCGCGCATTTTTGGAGGCCCCCCCGTATTGCGCTCTAATTTCGAGCCGGCGGGCGTTTGTACAAAAGCTCGTTGGTCTCCGAAACGGCTGCGTGAATGGTTCTATATATAGCGGCGGCGAGAGCTATTGCGAATCATTATCGAAGATAAGCTTAGATTTTCGATGGCTCGCACGATGAATAACTCATGAATCACATTGAATAATTCGATTCTCGACAGTGACTAAGTGCGTAATGAATGATAATACCGGGAAGCGTAAATACGTTGCTTATATGCATACACATTACATTAAGCAACGTTAATATTTATAAAGACGTATACAACTCACATAAATACGCGCAGGGAAATATTTGAATTTCCAATCCCAGGATTTACAATATAACTCGCCCAGCGTTTTATATAAATTAAAGTTATTCCAGCAAGTCGAGAATAATTTCGGCATTATGCTGAACGAGCGTGCTTCATCCTTTTGTACAAAGTATTTTTAATTATTCATTATTATTACGTTGCTTCACATAATTTATGGGATGGATGTACAAATCCATATTCTACCTTTCAACAACGATTTTGAAAAATCTTTTAATCTTTCGCTTCACTCGCTTGATAAATTTCGAAACGAACCTTCTCGTTCTAAGTACAAGGAATAACAGTTTTGATATTGCATTTTTGCGAACGCTATTTATTTACGATGTATCAAGTGAGAAGCGTTTGACCTGTTCCAAGAAATACTTGAAATGCACTCTGAGAATGTTTTACTTTAATTTTACTAAATAATAAAATCCTATATTAAAAAAGCCACAGTTAAACAATCGTGCAATCCAAGTCGAGCATCAGAAAAAGAGAATTAAAATTTTTCAACTGTAGAAGTATAACCCGGATTAAAGCAAAGCGGTCGGCAACGCCTGACCAAAGCTCATGCATTACTACTCGCGCGCAGCTCTCTCAGTTGTAATGCCGAGAGTTATGCGCACAGGTCTGCGCGTTATTTTATTAAATACAATCGCGCTTTTAACTCGACCACGTGCTATTACAAGCCCTTTCTCTATTTTCATCACAAAAAAAAAAAAGCTTTGCCCCGCGTTTTTCAACTGCGCGCCGCTGCGCTATATGGATATTTCAGTCGAGTTGAATAAGAAAAAGCAGTACAAAGCGTATTTGAAAACACTTGGAGCAGCGCGCAAGGGAATGAGAATGAATAAATGCATAAGCCTCCGCCATGAAATTTGCATTAATCCAAGAGAGAACTGCGGCGAAAACTTGATATACGCGCTCGCAATCGCGCCGACGGTATTAACGAGAGTAAAACGAGCCAATTTATAACAAACAGCAGCAGAGCGCGATGAACGCTTCCGATATACTCATAAAGAAGACGAGCCTCTCATCCCTTTCCTCGTATTCCTATCCGTTCTCTGTTTTTTCTTTTTCTCTCTCTCTCTCTCTCTCTCTCCCTCGTACAGAGCACCGGCAGCTCATACAAAAGCACTTAGTTAAATGGAAGTGCGAGAGCAGGCGTACGCGCGAAAAAAACGATAGACGCGCAAGCATTCACTTTTTCGGCCAAAGGGAATTGTTAATTGAATCTTCTAAATGGTCGGAACGTGAATAATTCCAGCTTGCTCTCGATGTTACAGAGAAAAAGTTAATACTGCAGCATCGAGTGTAGTCGGCTGGGCAACAATAGCTCTTTGAAGACTAATGAAGCAGACTTGCTGGTTGATTCTCCTTTGTACTTTATTCATGAAGTTTGCCAGCTAAATATTTATCTGTTTCTCTCGCGTCCGTTATTATACTCTGTCGCGATTTTGTATTTTGTTATATATGTCGTATCGCGTGACAAAGGAAATATTATTCGAGAAACTGATGTGCAAACATTATCTGGAATATATAATTGCAACACATTTTTGTCGAGATATATAATGTTGCAGAAGAGAGGACACGTTGCGTCTGATTTTATCTGTCCCGGCTGTGGAAAAACCTGTGTATTTATCAACGAAAAAGCTTGCTTTTTTTAAAGTTATGGCGATGTTTGTTTCGCTCTGTGATTTTTTTTTCGCTTCAGATAGTTTGTTTCCTGCGGCGGCGGTGTTTGGGGCGACTAAAAAATTGCGCTGGAAATATTTTACGGTTTTGTCGTCATTCTAGAGATTATTTACACCGATGTATATCTAGGTCAAATCTGAAATGTTAGCTTGCATGCGTAACACACGATCTATTCTTGCTAAAGGCAGAATATTTCTCTATAGACACTTTTGGTTTATAAAGATACATTGATTTTAATTTTCATAGAATTTAATGCAATAACCCCAACATTCAATTCTCCTTCTTCCTGGACCACTACAGCAGCAGCAGCAGCCAATGCACAAAGATCATACATCAAAACTTTTGAAAATAGCCCGAAGCTCGCAAAAAAAGATATAATAATCCACGCGGAGCCGGAACGACTGCAGCAGAAGAAGAAGCGCCAGCAAACTCTCTTCCTCAGCACTTCCGTAGATCCCCGAGAAGTTGGAGAATCTTCCGAGAGCCTATACAGTGCGTCGCGGCTTCGCGTAATCGCATTATAATTCGTGCACGCGGTCGCCTCTCCCCCCCCCACCCCCTTACCGTCCCACTAAGCTCATTTGCATCTGCAGCACCGCAGAGAGCGAGGCCTATATCTATATATACGTACACATACGTATAGCATGTGAATTGGGATGAAGGTCTTGAAGGGAAGGCAAACACTTGTATATAAAATATACGACTCTTTCTGTTGCAGGGAAAGCTCCTCGGCAAAGCGGATGCTTACTTCAGTTCCTTTCGGCGCTGCAATTATCCGCGAATCCGGACACCGCATACCACGCCGGAGATAGTCTACGAGTGCGCCAGGTACTCGAGGTAAGTTTTCCCTTGCTTTTATTTCATTCCTTTTCCTCTTTCACGCATATATACGTTTCTTCTTCTTTTTCTTTTTGTACTTGGCGGCAGAGGCTCGGGTTCCATCTTTCCCGGCGGCGACGTAAAACGGATTTCGCCGCGCGGATTGCGCGCTAATGAAAATACTCCGAGCGATAATTTAGTGGCCCGAAGAACGGATGAAAGTATGTAATAGCGCGAGTGGATTCATTTTTTTTTTGCTTGCAGCTCTCGCGCGAAAATTCGAGGTTATTAGTTTTGAGAAATTAGGCGCTGATGGAGAGGGACCGCTTCGAGATTTAATTTTATGCTGAGCTTGAGCTGCGCTACCCGATTATATAAATGCTTTTTTTCGCGCGGCTTTTCATTAATGCCGGATAGAATTTTGCGAGTATTTTAAGCTTGATTTATATGGAGAACTTATTTTCGAGTCACATTTTCTCAACATCATTGCGATGTTAGCTCGTCGTTCGCAACACACATCGAAATGAAAATCGTATTACCTAACTGTAAAAAAAAAAACAAGCAAATCTATCCACCAAAATCGAAAGCGTTAAACGACTGTCGATATATATACGGTCGTTTAAGCCACGCTTCATCGAGCGCATCGAACTCGAAACTAAAATTCCCCGGCTTAGACTTTATTACAGTTTGATCCGTTGGAAAAAAAAACGATTCGTATACGAACCGGAAAAAGAAGACTATTGCAGTCAATTTCGGATGGTTAAAAAAATTAACGACCAGTCTAAATTTAGCCACTGCGGCTCACGCCTCGTTTTGTACTGCAACCGCTGCGGAGCTTTAGCAGAGCTTTTTTAAACGCTGTTAATAACGTTACATATATCGAAACCGGAATATATAGACGAAGTGGATGCGATTGCAATTTGGATGATTTGATGCAATTTGAAATTGCGATGAATCCCGGCAATCTACTTATTGCCAGGCTATGCAGTCGTCACGGCGAATGATCGAATGTAATTTATTATTCGTTAATTTGATAGCGGCTTCACTAAACAGGGTATTTAGTTTAATGCCTCTAACGCGCGGTATTTCAATAATCAGCACAATTATATGTATATATACATACATAAGTGAAAAATTGATGGGAAACATAATTAGGTGTGCAACTTGTGTATTACGGCTAGATTTCACGAATAACGGAGTAAGTTTTAGGAACTTTTAAAGAAACTATATCAAATATATGATAAAACATGTGATATCACTGCGAACAAAGTATCGTTAGTAAAATCTGCCAACAAATCTGAGAGAACATATCAGCATTCGGATTTTCCCCTTTAATACTCGTGTTTATTTTCTTTAGCATAGGCGTCACGATACAGGAATGAATCGGAGAGAGGTGGGGGAGGTTTTACGAAATTAACATGCGGGATATTTATCGTACAATCCAGACCGAACACGAAATCGTCCGCTCCAGTAAACAGATGCAATACTGCGCCGGGGGTGTTGAGTTCTAAAATTAATTCAACGAAATCATCGTTGTACTAACGTCATGCACGGAGTATAAAATAATATTAATGCAAAATATAAGAATAGAGAAAATTGTTATATTTAGACAATGAACATTATTGCCAGCTGTTTTTAGAGCAAACAACAGGAAAAACAATATATTGTAATTACACAAACAATTTTCAAGGCGAATTCAACTATCCATTTGAAATAATAATAGCTGCGCTAAAAGTTTCAGCCTACAGTAGAGCAAGTCATAAAAAAAGTGAGAAATAAATGGGTCATCCGAAAATTCGCAGCAGTGATGAAATCACGGGCGCATCTGGCGAAAAAAAGAATGAGAGCGACGGTCGATCAAAAGCTTTTTAGCGCGTCCGAGCCGCGCCCGCGCGTCAAATCACGCCCCGCATAATCGGACTGATAAAAACAATCGCTGGAGGCGTAAAAAAAAAGCTCGCGCTTGCGCGAGGACATTCAATTACGCGGCTGCATTCGGTTCGAGAATTCCAGCCGCGATAAATCCAGGGGCTCATTTTTCCGTCGTCACACATTCCAGTCGAGATTCTCCACCGATAAATCGTTTATCGCTGTCATCCGGCGGTGCTATTTATGCCCTTTCTCTCTCTCGCTCGAGCATATACGTGCCGCTACAGCCGCTTTGTGTCTACTCCGAGGGCGTGACGCGGCGCGAAGCCCGGAATTCCCCGGGACGCGAGGTTTTGAATAGCGAAGATGGAAAAGGAATAGTTGGAATGGTTCAAGTTTTTTTTTTCAATCTTTTTGTGAGTTTCTTTTCGGAAGCTAAGTGGCTGCTAATGATTTTCTCGTCTGATCGAGTAAACAGTTGTTCAACTAATGCAGGAGTTTGCATAAATTTTCAACTTTAATTGGCTCTTGCGCCAAATCCGACTACCTCGAATTTCCTGCCGCCTGCTGGGAGAATAATGAAAGAAGGCGCTCCTCGATTTCCGATAACCTCAAGGTAATTTAATCAACTCGCGGAAATTCGATGTTACATTCAGCATATATAGAATATAGAACGAAATCCTTCCTTTAGTACAAGCCAAACACAGCGATCCCATACATACGTATAATGTATCTGCGAGTCCCTTGACCGCAAAGCGAAACGTTGCACTATATAGCCCAAAATGCGCAAACCAATACACCCCGCCTTCCCCCGTATTTTTTATCGAAACTACTGCTATATAGCGGTAGTAGTGAACTGCAGCACGTCCGGCTAAAAAAACACACCGCGAAACGAACGAGATGTATAGGTATAAACGGCCCGAGAGAGCGCTCAACTAAAAGCCTCCCTGTGGATGTATATAGGTGGTATATATATATTTCCAAGTCGACTCTGCGGATTTGTCGCGTCGGAATCGATGCTCCTGATAGACTATACTGGCTCGCCGGACGACAAATGAATGACGAGTACAGGCCAGTGCACCGGACAAAGATAAAAACCGGACGACGAATTGAGAGAGAGAGGAAGGTATAGAGTGAGGTAGACGCGTATGCGGCCGATGACGCGAGAGCTGGCTAGAAACGATCTATGCGCTGATAAATTCGCGTGTGCGCCTGTCAGGAAACAATATATATACCGTTAAAAGAAATTTATCAGTTTAGACTTCTATCCTATATTTTTTTCTTTTTTTCTCTACTATACAGCCAGATGAGCGTTATGAATGAATCTCAAAGGTTCAACCGATTTCTCGGGGATCATCGGATAATAGTGTATAGATTTTCGTTATTCTTTTTTTTTTATAATACGGGCGCAGTATGTGTCCTGAAATAATGTAATGAATTCACCGAGGTTTTATATAATATAATTCGTTATTCATTCCGCAAAGCACTTCAGCCATAAAGATCCAGCTTTACACCCTTTTAAAGCCGTATTAAATTACGCTCGGCTTTGATATTTGAGTGCGCGTATGCACTTGAATCGCTCGCGCACACACGCGAAAGTGAGAGAGAGAGAGAGAGAGCACGGTTTTGTCAGACTGGTCAGCATTGTAATTCCGTCGCTTCTAGCGTGTTGGCTCTCTCGAGCCGCAATTTGAATAAATCCAGCCGGCATTATATTTAAACTTTGTCCATGGCCACTCTCGGTAATATAGTGTGTATTGTTTCGAATTTCACAAAAATAAAGCATCATCTCAGCTGCCGCGGCCGATTAATTATACTGTACCGCAAGAGCGACGCCCGCTCTCGCATTTAATTTAATAAATTTTTTTTTATACTATACTTTAGTTTACACGCGGTATTAAAATTACCTCGCGCGAGAGGAGTCGTAATTATTAAAATGCGCTGTTTATTTTCACCCCACGAAATTAAGTATCGATCGTTCGCGGCTGGCGGCAAATACTTAAAATCAAGCACATACACTGCACAAGAGAGAGGCGTGTCGCGGACAGCCGCTCGTTTGAAGAATGAATAAAACATTTTAATCAAGAAAACTCGGCCGCCGCCGCGTTATTATCACCTGCACTAGAGTAGGCTTCATTTCGAGTAATGAGCCCCGTATCGTTCCGAAATAATAAGAGCCTCCTGGTATCTATATAAACGAGATGGGTTATCCATTATGGAACTTTTCCCCGCGCATTTTCATCTGCTCGTCGAGCTATAAGTATATGCAACGATAAATATATAGACGCTCAAGACACATTTCGACGCGCGAAATTTTCAAGCAGATCCTTGGATCCGGTAATGCCTCTTTTAATAAGGCCGTACTCGGCGAAAAGTTCAATGGAGTCCGTGGCTATACCATTACTGTGTGGGCTGCCCCATTAATATTACAGATATCTCTCTGCGGCTTGAGAGTTTAGAGAAAGGAGGCCCGCCGAAACTTAAAAACTACCTGGACGCGTTCAAATATGCTTCTCAAGCGGAATCGCACGGAATTACTTGGCAGGGCAGGATTATTATTATCCTCGGAGTTATAATTGAATTCATTATGCCAAGTTGCGGAGAGACTTTGATTTGATATATATAACAGTATAAGGAAGAGGAGAAGCGTCGCGGGTATAAAGTGTTATTCGCAAAAATTTCGAGAAAGATCCTTCGCTTTAGCCAATACGTATTTAATTAATTAGCAGAGTTTAATTGAAAATTCGTTCAAAAAGAGAGAGAATTCTCTCGCTGTCGATATTCAATTTTCCACTAATGTAAATGTGTTTTTGTAAAAATAATTCAAAGCAGAGGACCTGCAAAACTTCTAACTTCTACGCATACAAATACCATTTTCGAAGTAGGTCATGCTGCATCAGTGCATATATATAGCTGTAGTCGAAAATTGATTTCTTTCAAATAATTTCGTGTTCCTTTCGTAAAAGCTTGCTGCAGCCGGCGAAGAAGGCAGAATTGGCGTTGAATCGAATCCTCCCTTTCAGCTTTCAATAAAACGGGAAAAGCAATCGCGAGTTTATTATATTTATTGATGAATACACTCCAGCAGTGCCAAGCTCATCGTTTTATGAAAAAAGCCAACACAATTTTAACATACCCGTCGAGTAATTAAATACTGCCGCAGCTCTCTCTCTCTAGATTAAAAATAAAAATAGGACGCAATGCGCCAATACGGAAAAAAAACAGGTTTTTGCCTCCAAGCAACTTTCATCGGATATCTCTTTAGAATTCGAACGGATCGTGTAATCCAATTAAGTCTGCATCCTGTTTACTATTGAAGAACCCCGTTCATGTTTGATTTTATCCTTTTATACGCCGAACAAAACATAATGGAAGGTATAGTATATAGCTTCTGAAATAATAGCATCACAGAGATATTATGAGTGAGTATTATTCGAAGTACTAATATAGTCGACGTTCTTTTAGAAAACGTTTTTTATCACAAAAAAAATCGATTCATTCATTTTTAATATTCAAAAATACATCCGAAATTGCTATGCGGTCGTGTACTGCACGACCCTCCCGCCTATATACACATCGCTGCTAAACCACATCGAGTTACTGCTAAACGAAAAATTTTCGTCAACTCGACAGACCGACATAAAAATTTAAATTCGCGTAAAACTGTTAACAATATCCAAAACGTACGCAACTTCACAAAGATCATCCCGTTATTTTCACAAGCAGACTAACAAATTTTTCTCTCAAATGGCAGACAAAAACGATCGGGCCAACGCGAGAGAATTCTCTCCGCGTCGATTCATCCACGCAACGGGCAAGTGCAAGCCTTTCGACATTATTAACTTTTTTTTTCAATTCCCGGGCACCCCGTTAACTGGAGACACGAGCTGCATTCTCGCGTAAAACGGAACGCTCGTGCTATCGGCTTTTGAAATCCTACGCGTCAATTAGAGCTAGACGGATCAAACGATGTGTGTGCGAATTTTTTTTTCGCACCCGCGAATCATTTGCGGCGGACACAAGCGCGTCGAAAAAATAGCCGTTCGACTTGCGTAACGGGCGGCTATATGGTAACGCGCGACTGAAAATACGAGAGCGCGCTGAATAACAAACACGCGAATGTGAGACGTGACCCCGCGAGTTGGCTGTTGCCGATTTTTTTTTTTTCGTGTTTTAAAGCTGTAGACTACGTTGCGGCAGGGTAGTGAGGGAAATGCTGTGGGAGGGAAGAGATTTTTGTTTTGAAATATGTTTTTGGATGATGGTTGGTTGAGATGAAAAACAGCGCGTTGACACAGCGAAAAATTGCTATGGGGAACAGTCAAAATATATTTTTTTTCTTTTTTATTTTGCGCATAGCAAACCCAAAAATTTAAATTCAAGATTGCAGGTATTTTCAGTCACTATACATAATGAAGTATAGACTGTCTTTTCTAAATATTTTCAAATTCTTTATTTCACGAAAATATCACTCTGAGAAGAATTAATTTCAGCCAGATTTGCAATCAAAGAAAAAACACACGGTTGTTATATCTGAAAAAAGTCACAGATTAAAGCCATAACAGCCAGATAAAACCCTTCGATCGACACAATCGCGATTTTTACGAGATCGATCCGCGTGTCCTTATCAGCTCTATCTCTCTCAAAGCAATTGGAATCGTCTCGCGCGGCTTTGTCGTCAGAATCCCGCGCATATAAGCATGTGCCACTATAAAAGTCGGTCAAAGGATGGAAAGATAAAAATCCGAGCCTCTGTATGGGATGGTGTGTGATAGTCACGTTTGTTGAAACGCCGACAATCGAAATTGCAGCTTCTGGGACATACCGAGCCCCTGGTGGCAAGCGAGCACGGTGACTATAAGCTTCGGCCTGGCCATCGCTGTGATTGGGACGCTGACGCTCCTCGCAGCCGCCTCGTCCTTCCTGCCTCACGTCCTCAAGAAGCCCAAGCACACGAGGGTCCTCGGATCGTTGCAGCTCCTCGCCGGTGAGTACTTGTACCAGTTGTATATACTACTACTACTACTATTGCGCACTATAGCTTCTTTTCTCTGGCAGGCCTGCTCCGAAATTCGATCCTCTCTCTCTCTCTCTCTCTCTCTCTCTCTCTCTCTCTCTCTCTCTCTCTCTCTTTGTGCTACTTTACTATGCTTTGTTCTTTTTCCGTTCTTTTTCCTTCTCTTTGTAGGACTTATTCTGTATAAGGATTCCGTCGCTTTGTCCTGCTTGTCGATATATACAGATAGCTATAGATCTCTCTCTGATTTCGCTCGAGTGCCGCTGCTTGTTTTCATGCATGACATACTCTCGTATACTGCACACAGTGTACGTTTTCTCGTTCAAAACAAAATTGCTAACTATAGATGAAAAGTTTATTGTTGATCCTTTACATTGTTGCAAGAATTCCACATGATCCTCTCTCTCTCTCTCGTCATAGAAATCCCGAGGAACAATAGCGGCAAGAAATAGCGCTGTGATGCGCGTAATGGAAGCGCAAGTATTGATCAAAGTCAATCAAACGCGTTGGCCAACAATATAAGCACGTCGTCTGACCCACTTTGCCACGACATCAAAGGTCACCTCGCGTATACGCACACACACATTATACTAAGACTATACGCAGGAGCATCAGTCGACCCAAATCCTCGTCGATAGACGGAGAGCACGTTTCCCTTATTCAAGCAAGAGTCGATCGCGATACATATATATAATTATAAAATGCTCCAAAGCTTCGAGGAAAAGACTGACGCGGAGAGGAGGGAATCACAGCCCCTTTGGCCATCACCTAACTGTGTCTGTATGGGGGTCGAGAGACGAGAAAAGACAAAAAATAACACGAAAGAGCAACAAGAAAAAGCGATGTGGTTCGGACCACCCTCTCTCTTATACTCCCCGGACTCTCGTCTATTTCTCTCAACTCTCAAGACCGAGGCTGTAAGGCGGATTCGCGAGTCTCTCGACTCCCTTATTTTTACCCCCCCACTCTCGTCGTCCTTTTTCCTTGCTTTTAAACCTTTGACGCAGCAGCAGTCGCGTACTATACTATAGTGTCCCTTCTTAAACTCCCTCTATACTCTATACTCTCTCTCTCTCTCTATCTGTTTGCCTTTCTTTGACGCGGCTGGTCTTTATTGCGCGCGACCAAAAGCCCAAGCATTTCTCTCTCGTATTCGAATGCAAATGGCCATCAGCTGGCAGCTTTGTACTACAAGCTTGCGGCTCGAGTGTATTTTTCTTTTCAAAGCTATATAGTTTCTGCGCTTTTTGCGAATTTTAATGTTCTCAGCTCCTGATGCGATGGCGAGGAAATCGTTGGTTAATACTTGATCAATACTATAGTGCACTACTCGATCCTCTTTGCATATACTATACTATAGCTATTGTTGTTGGCTTCGTGTGCAAACTCGGCATTTGTAATTATTCAGGAATACAGCGTAGTGTAATAGTAATAATATTATTAATAGCTGTGTATACGTGCTGGCGCCTCTGCGCACAATTTTGATATGCTTCTATGCTATAATCGAGCGCATGCAGACTTTGTTTTTACACTGTATATATATGTATATACACATGCGCTATAGCGTGTGTTTCGCGTCTTGTTTTATGGGCGATGGCTGGGGCGGCTTAATTGACGCCCACAGTAGTCGCGGTAACGGGCTTCCGATTTTCGATAATTAAGTTCGGGATGCATGCGCGCTTATACACGCCCGAGCGTCGTTTTGTTCGATTTACGCCACCGCGGCTTGGCTTGATTTTTTTTTTGTTTTCTTATAATTTCTGTCTTATTGTTGTTCTGTTCATCCCGACAATGTCAGTCGATCTAATACCTATAGTTTTATTTCAAAATTTAGCGGCTTTATGTTGAATAATCCCGATTCTGATAATTATAATTATATAAATATATTATGCGCATTGAAATTCGAATTCATCGTTAATAACCATACTATAATATCTGTGTATGTAACAAACAAACAAATAAGCGAAATCAAAATTTAAATTGCCTGTTATCAAAATACACCGATAACCAATAATGTCCGAATACAGGCTATAAGTACTACTCAATATTAACAGCATTTCCGGAGTGTATTTATTACGCCGTAATAAAATTACAACATATCGCAGGATATAAAAGCACGTAAATCCTCGCCTCGAATTGTCAGTATCCCTCATCCTAGTTCACCCCAACAGCAAAGCCAAAACAAATCTCTCCCCGGAGCTCCAGACAAGTTCTAATCAATCGATCGGTTGTCCGGTCTCTTCTTGTTCGCAGCGACGATGATCTGCGGCGGCCTGGTGATGTACCCGGTCGGCTGGGACAACCGTGAGGTGCGGGAGTCCTGCGGCAAGGGGGCCAACGTCTACAATCTCGGTGAGTATGTATGTCGCGCATCGCTGCGCCGACACATCCTATTATACGATCTCCACTGCATCACATATATACGACGATGGTAGATGAGAAATACCGCTTCCCTCATACGATAATCCCGATGTTTATAATCGATTAAATATACGGTAACATTTCCAAGTATATTTGCTGGAAGGTGGATGCAGTCGTATAAAAAAAGTGTAAAAGAAAGAATCGGCTGGCGCTCTCTGAAAAAGGTATTCGAAACGACAGATTTAATGGAACTAAAGCTCCGCTCTGTGCAATGGCCGATTCCCGAGATCTCTCGGCGCCAGTCACATATACGCCAGCCGACTAGGTTGGTCGTCTCGTTTCAAACGCTTCACAAACGTCCGCGTAACGATGTCATCGTCCTCGTCCTAATACTATATATAGGTATACGTCAAACCTGTGACGAAAACTCCTCGTTTGAGAATATACACTTAACACGCGGATTCCGCGAATGCGCTTGAAATAAGAAGGCCATAAACGAGAAGGATAATATAAAATACGAGAGCTGGTGTGCGGTATACCTAAGGGGAAAAAATAGTAGCCTCTCGGAATATTTATAGAGAAATTTATAGTCATCGTTTTTTTTTCGGCCCCTTTTTCTCGACTGACTTTATTGAACCGTTCCGGATTCAGCTGTCGTTTCCGGTACGCTCGATAATATTTTCTTCCGCACGCGTAACACACTGCAGTGTTTCGAGCAGGAATGTAAAATTGAATTCTTCATTCGAAAATTATATGAACCATGCGGCGATTCAATATTCATCAGAGAAAGAGAGAGAGAGAGAGCCAGTTAAAAAGCTACGGCGGTTGGACGAAAGGTCGACAGAAAGTCGGAAGAATCACATTCAGAGAGAAAGGGAAGTCGGGAAAAGTATAACGGAGATTGCTGGGCGTAGTAGCGCTGCAGAGTGTAGGCGAGCAAGCGTGCGAGAAAGAGAGGGAGAGTTCAATAACTCCATTTGCCTCGGTCCACTGTCTCTTTATCCCACCGCGTGCACGCGACTGAGAGCCAAAAGAGCGAGAGGAGAGAGAGAGAGGTTGCGCGGAAGATAAACGCTATAGGAGTATAGTATAGGAAGGAAAAAGATCCAGTCATCTCTCTCTCTCTCTCGTATATTTTCTTTTCGTCTGGCGATAAGCTCGAGTTTCCGCACAAAGCGATGCAGTTCGATTCTTCCCCTTCAATCTTTCGTCAGACCAGAATCGTGCCATTTAAATATTGCAGCGGAGGATGGAGATGATATTGCTGCCCTCTTATTCATCCCTCTTCTCGAGCTACTTCGATAAAAGGGAAATGCGCGCGTCGAGTCTTATTCGCTCTGCGCTCCCGTGCTCTCTTATACTATCTTTTCTCGAAACTTTTCACGGGGATGTAATTGTCGCCCGATTCTCCGGGAAACGACTAACAGGTTTCGCTCTCGTTTTTAACTTGATTTTTTTTAATGATGTCACAATCCGCATTCACATTTATCGATCATTTTTCTTTAGTTATCGCGTATACGAAAAGCAAAGGACAAGTTTCTGCACACTTTCTCTTCGCCGCGGACAATATAGAAGCTGTCGTACACATGTGTATTTTCCAAGCGAAGAAGCGACTTCCCAAAGTTACTTATTTACCGATAGCCTTTCTTTCAATTTTACACAACAAGTACTATACTTCAGCGCAAGTCTGTTGAATTCGATATATCTCGATATATAAAACAACGATTCTTTAAAAAGTACAAAATTACAGTAGTTGCTTTCAAAAAACATCGTCACACAGATACCCGGACCACAAGCAAAACTATTATCTCTAATCCAGAAACATTCTCTCTTAAATTTTCAGGCAAGTGTTCGGTATCGTGGTCGAGTTACCTTCTAGTAGGTGCAGTGGCACTGCTGATGCTGTGTTTCGGCTTGAGCTTCTGCGCAGCTCGACACAAGCCAAGTCCAGGTCACGAGGATCCTCTGCGCATCTGACAATCAAGAAAGTCGATTGACGCCTACTCGAGCCAACAACAGCAACATCAAAAACACGCTGCTACGCCCAAGGAAACGACCAAGCTGTCCATCGTAACGGTTTGTTGATCGCGAGGCGCGCGCGCGACACGCCTAATCGCGCGGCGCCTTCGCACGCTCTTCCTCCTTCTGATGATGCCACTTGTACCGAGAGTCGTTCTTCGATTTGCGAGCGACTGCTTCTATCGTTACTACGCGCGACGCCGATGTCGGAAGAGGCGACTGCTTCGACGACCTGCGACCTCCTTCAGCGATAATCGGCTGAAGCTTCGGCAAAGTACATCGTTTGCTTCTTAATTCGCGGGGATCTCCTATTGAACTTTTTTTTTTAATTTCTTTTGCACGAAGCTTCATCCGATAGCGATGGGATTTTTTTATTGTTATAACGACGTTTTGTCCTATAAGTTACGGCGAATTAAGACGTGCGCTTAATCAAAAGTACATTTTATTCCTTTATACATCTTAACTTTTACGATAATATATATTTTAATGATATAAATTACTCGCAGAAAGGACTGGGGCTGCTCGCTTTGAGGGACTTCATGAAAACTATAGGGGAAAGTCGATGGCACGTAGGATACCTCGCGTTCCTCTTCTCGGAACGCGAGGGCCGCCCCATCGTATCAGCAAATATTTTCCACCGCTCTCGCTCGAAATAGTCGGGCGAAAATTCAATTTCGAATTGAAATTCAGCGAGCGGCTAATAATTAACTTTGCGCGTTTGAAAAATCGAACGTGCGCCGGCCTAAAAGGGATCACTTCTCCCCTACAAAATTCCACGGTATTTTACGATAAAGTCAAACACAGAGACTCGGTTATATATAGTTTTATGAAGCCCAGAATTAACAAAAGGAATACCCGCAGCACACGAGAGAAATCAAACGAAACACATACAAGCTTGAAAGGAATACGAAATCGAGCGCCTTTTTTGAATTTCAAATCGCACGGAAAATCGCAATTCTCGCGCTCGTCTAGCTGAAAGCGAGCCGGTGAATTGGCGCGTTTGAAAAAATTCGAATTAAAAATTCCACCCTTGCCACGGAATATTCGACGACCAAGTATATGTTACAGCGATACCAGGAAAAAAAAAACAACAGCTCTACCATGCAAATTTCCTTTAGAGCTGCGCCGCCTTTTCGATGCCCCCGTGAGGCTGCTCCCGTGTGTGCGCAGCAAAAAAAAAAAAAAACCACCAAAAATTGGCGATAATCAACTCGGTCCCGGAAAAATCTCGAACGAGATCGGCCATAGACACAGAAAAGCGAAGCGGGCTAACCGAAAAAAAGGAATCGCCTCTGGAACGCTGCTCTTCGCTCTGCTGGTGTAGAAAAAAAAAAGAGCGAGAGAGAGGTAAAAGGCCCGCGGGAGGATCGTAGCGCACACAGGCAAATCGAACGAGACCGGGCGAGCTTCCGCTTTAATCGAGCCGAGCGAGCCAAAGACATTAATTTTGTCGCTGCCGGCAGCGAGAGAGAGAGAGAGACTTCTCTTTTTTCCCGGCGTCGTTTGCACATCTGGGAGAAAAACTCGGTGGCCGATGCCCAATGAATTTTGCGCTCTCTGGCGTTATATATCCTTGCTTCTCCTTTTCCAGAGCGCGAAAAATGCCAAAAGTTAACCGAGGAACTGCGTCGTCTTTTTGCTAGTCGCGTCTTTGTTTCGCGTTGCTGTTTTACTCTTGCTCCCGTTGCCACACCCTCACATCTAATAATGGGATGTTTTTTTCTTGCATTCGCTGGATTAATGACGAGAGCACGCGTTTTATTGATACTTAACTGTCGGTTCAATTTCGCTTGTTTTCGAGTCTGATGGAGCCAGTTCGATTTTCAGATCATTACACGGTGTTACAAGGGATTGACTACGCAACGCACCAAAAGCTTGTAATTTAACTGGCTCGAATTCCTCTAATAATACAGTGATATAGTGCGTTAGATACAGCGACGTGTCACTCTATTTTAAAGCCCATATTACTACAATCTCTAAATTTCGAGGAAAAAAGACTATTAAATTATCGCATTCTCTGCCCGTACTTTACAAGCCGGCACGATACGATCCCCTTTATTCACGATCCCATCGCGGCAGCAAATACACAATGCGCCAGTAAAACCATTCAGAGAGCACGACGTAATGCACGCGGTGGCGCTGTACTTTTCGCTCTATTTACCAATCGACAACCTCTCCCTCTTGTTATTATTTATCGCGCGAGCAGCAGCTTGATTTCTAAATTTTAATCAACGGGAAACGCGTTCGCGCGTCGCGAAAATCCACGCATCAAAGCCAAACGAGTCGGTGAAAATTATATCCGCGCGCTACGTATAACGCACGGAATGATTTCCTCTGTATGTTTATATATATATATACGTATACCAATCGCGAGAGTGTCGTATCATTCACGACGTCGAATGATCGAAATCCTAAAGTGACGCCTATACATTGGCTCTCGGCCATTATATGTATACCGTTGGTATTCAACCGGTTTTGATGAATTATTAATAATTATTATTTCTGCAAAGCTCTCTGTGTGTCATTTATACTGTAATATGCCTCGCGTTCGCTTTGCAAAGCTCTAAATTGAAACAGCCAGCATATACCGAAAATCCTCGATGACGTCGAGCGAATATCAATTATCGAAAAAGCCGCGCGCAGAATTCTGAAGCGCTGTAAACCAGTCATTGAAATTCTCCGTCTGAAAAAAAAAGAAAAAAAAATACAGCCAGTCGTGACGCAAAGGTCGATCGCGCCAAGTACCGACGAAGCGATTTCTCTGCCGCGTCGGCGCTCGCGGTCACGTAGGATTTTAATAAATCCCACGAGCGCGTGCGGGAAACGGACCGACGGACGGACGGACGAACAAAAAAAAAAAAAGGAAATGCCGCCTCTCTGTGCTGCAGCCGGGCTTCTGGGGATTTTCCAGGGCGAGAGCTTTTCGAGCTAATATAAGTGAATTCTATTATTTCTTCGGTTTCGAGCTTGCTCTCTCTCTCTCTACCTGCGCCGGACGTGTGCCCGTATTTCAACGAATTTCAGTTTTCAGCTAGGCTGTGTGTGCTGTAGAAATAAAAGTATATAAACGAGGCTACATTTTATCAAGCCCTGATGCAGAGGCGCAGAGGAGACGACGCAATTAACATTAATATTAAGTACATCGTATAAGCCCACGACAGCCTGGCCCGAGAATTCAATCGCAAGTCATCAAGTCCGATATCGCACTGTTACACACAGTAGGAACGCACTTGCCGCGAAATCATCTCCTCCAGAACTCGAATCGAAAGCTCAACCGTGCGAGCACCCGGCCGACTCTGATTCATGACGTACTAATATATACGGATGCCAAGGGGGAGAAGCGAGGGTTTAATGTGCTGGAAGCTCGTTCGACTAGTCGCGCGCTCGCGTCGCCTCTGAGTTAACTCCTGCGCGTCGTCGTCGTCGTAGTCGGGACTTATGTATTATACGTACTTTGCAGGGCTTTTCGCTCGCCCGCAAAGTTCTTTATGCTCGAGCGACTTTGAGGGTGAGAATTTTTCGGGCTATACCAGGGAATAAATCCCCGTGGTTTCGAGAGAGCAGTTGCTGCGGAAGATTCTTCCTGATGCTTTTTCTGGGATCGATTGATTTTCGTGTGATTAATCGTGGACAAAATGTTGACTGGGAGAAGTGTCAGATCGATACTGACGCCAATCCTTTCTGCAATCTTGTAGCATCTAACTGAGATAGTTTAACGTTTGTGCTTATCATTGTATACTTAAGAGAATGCCAATTATATTCGTATATTTTTTGTAAGCAAGTTTTGTGAAATAAAATCTGTTGAGAACTTTTGTACTTGAAACTTTTCCAATGTTCTTTTTTTTAGTTTACAAGTATCGAACAAACAGCAAATTTTAAAACACCGAAGGTCGAACGGAAAAAACTGCTTGTGCAGCGAATTATGAGGAAGAAATAAAGCCGCCGAAAGAGAGAAGCATTTGAAGGAGGTGTTTTTATGGGCGAGTTATCGAGTAGTCGACAATCGATACAATACACGAAAGGTCTGACAGAAGAGGCGAATAAAAATAACCCCGAAATTGTTTGTTCATAAATATATTATAGGTATAAATGTGCAGAGAAGAGTGAGTGCGTGTGATGAAAGTTGCGCATCGAACGATGACGAATTTATCAAAGTTATTGGGGTTAAGTCGCATCGGTGATGGTCAAATTTTTTCGTTTTAAACTATTGTAACTATTAATCTATAGGAGCACGATGTCAAAGAATAGTCGCGTTTTATTTTCACTGCGAAGGGTTGATTTTGCAAAATCGAAATAAAGAAAAATAAAGGA
The DNA here is from genome assembly GCA_900474305.1 of Cecidostiba fungosa. Taxonomy (NCBI): domain Eukaryota; kingdom Metazoa; phylum Arthropoda; class Insecta; order Hymenoptera; family Pteromalidae; genus Cecidostiba; species Cecidostiba fungosa. The sequence continues at coordinate 57,338 of UCOJ01000250.1, read as the reverse complement.
CTCCGCGCAAAATCCCCGCAGCGAAGCGTGTGCAGGATGATCGAAACTAATACACACATCCAATCTAAATTCAAATGCCTGCGGCGAAAAAGCGATTCTTGGCCAATATATAATGAACTTTTTCGCAGTAGCAAAGTGTCAGTCTGAAGCGCGATAATCAAGTCACCGCCAATCACACACACACACACACATATATAGGAACCCCGCATTTCTGTCCTTTAGTCGAGGGTATAGGGCAGTGTAAAGGGCTCTCCTCTCGGTGTCAGCGGCGATAAAGGCTTCAGTAGTGTCGGGCACACATATACACACGCGTTTTGCGGTCAGATAAACGCGCGCCGCAGAGGGAGAGATCCTACCACCTCGATGAGCTGTCATCTCTCGCTCGACGATTGTAACGACGAGAGAGATGTGTGTGCGATTGCTGACGGCGCGACGGGAGACAGTAGAGTTCGGCACGCTCTCGAGGGACCGATACTATGTCGAAAAGTTCGTTTTTTTTTTGTTTGTTTTATAAAGAGCGACAATTGCTGGTCTTTACAAGCTGATGGAAAATCGATGTCTGCATTCCTTTTGGATACGTCGTTTCATTCCTCCAAGCGTACACAAAGGGAGCCGAATTTTGCCAGTAGATCGTGCGGTAATTAGATTGCTGAGCCATGCATTCGTCAGGAAAGGCGAAGCCACGAACGAGCTTTCATAACAAGTACACCAGCTCCTTTAATAAACAACATCGAGTGTCGCCAAGCCTCTAGCGATTTTTGAAATACGTGAGAGAGTGGGACATAATGGCACACTTTTGCTTTATTGATTTTAATATAGCAATGGTTTTTTAAATGTTTTTCTGGACACTCGATTCCCATCAAGTGAAAAAATCAGGTTTCGATCAGACACGTCGTGTTATCTGTATATCTTCGAATTCCTATAAATCGATACGTTTTTTTTCCAAACTTGAGTGTCTGCAGGTTTTAAATCATCACAATACTTTGAAATAAACATGAAACAGCAGCACTGTCAACATATTCAATAATACAACACAGTCAGTTTCCATAAATATTCCGGCCTCGTGAGGCCGAATAAAAGAGCTCCATCGATCAGAGAGCAGAAAATCGACAGAAGCCGTCAAAGCGTATATAACAGACAGGAGAAAATCAGGCCAATCGAGGCGCGCTGCAGAAATCGAGAAAGCTTCGAGCGACATATCCGCCAATAATTCTGTCCGCGCGCGACCGTCGTCACAGACGCTCGTCAAAGTCGTCCTCGACGCCGCAATTAGATCTTCGCGAGCGTCTTGCAACTTTGTAATTTGCCGTCCTCTGGGACTGCTGTTGTAGCTGCCCATCAAAAGTCTCGTAGTTACCGAGCTGCTGCTGCTGCTGCTGTTGAAATTGTTCGGAAAAAGCCTCGAGGTACTTTTAATTTATGCGGTTGGCCGACCGGAACGAGCTGCTGCGATTGGAAAGCTACATTTTTAATAAGGAAGAAAAGGAGAAATAATCTTTTAGACGCGCTTTTTAACTTTTTCGAATTGGAATTTTTAATAAGACGGAAATTCTGTAAACTTTATTTCTGTAAAGATTGTAATTTTCATCGCATCACAGGAGATTCCTTCGATTCTCACTTTCATTGTATCGACATTTTTCTCCTAATTTTGTAAAATGAGAACGCCGTGCACATCCCGGAATTCGCGCAAAACCGATAAAATATCCCGGCAACGCGCATTGCTTCCAATAATCCAACCAATAGTTATAATTATTCCACGCTCGTACGTTCAAATCAACGCTGCATACTCCGAGCGAGAAGAAAAAAAATTCTCCCGCGCCAGCCGGCGTTTTTCCCTCTCGGCGATAAAATATTAAAAAAAAGAGGGAGAGAAAGAAAGAAAGAGGCGTCCGAGAGAAAGCAAAACTTACGGGCGATATTAGAAGTACCGCTTTGGCACATAAAAACAGAGAGAGAGAGAGAGAGCTGCAGCAAGGAAAGTCGAGTGCGATTTCATAGTCGTCGTAAATCGCTTGACGTTGGCACAAATACGAAAATGGCGCTACTGAACTGACATTTATGATTTCGCCACATGTCGCAGAAGCGACACGAGAGCCGGACGAGCAGCCGCCGTTGCACAGCCGCGTGGTCGCTTCGCCGATTTTATCTCACGAGCCATGACAGCGGGATTTTCATAGTTATAGACAGCCTGTGCGCATACGCGAACCCGAGCAGTTGCTCTCTCTCTCTCTCTCTCTCTCTTTCTCGTCATTGCGGCAGCTGTACGATGTATACGAGGCAGTTTTGCCAATTTTGACGCGATCGCCTTCGTCGAGATTGGCCTCTTTTTTTCGTCTTTGGAGTGTGTTCTATTCGAAAGTTATTGGCCAATTGAGCAGCGCTCTCAAGTATTATTATTTTACTTTATGGCGTTGTGTACAAAAGCTCGGGAAAAAGAGCTATTGGAAAATTATCTATATTTTATTCTCGGCTCGTATCGTACTTTAGTTTTTTATTGTGAAAATTTGTCTGCAGGTTCATGAAATTGCTGCTGCATAAATTGCGAAAAAGTCCATTATTATTCCACGAAAAATTCCTCCCTTTTAATATCAGCGAAATTATCAGACTCTATTATAGCATATAACATTGTTGAACATTTTTTAAATTTTTCACCCAAATGAGGCTTCATTTTTACTACGTGTAGAGTAAAGCTGCGAGGGCATTTAAAGAATTAGATATATATAACTCACAGTACTGGCTACTAAGAAAAGAAACAGTTATAATAACCGAAAAGATATCACGAATCCGACTTATGTTTATCAACTCATAGATTTTTCAACCAATTAGCATGTAAAACATCAGCGAAGATACGTAAATATTGTAAGCTCGATGAAAACATCGGCGACGAAATCTGGGAGATGGTAATATTTTAATAAATCAAAATATAAAGCGACTTGAGAATTATATCATCGAGATTTAACATTTCATCTTTTAGACTCTGAGAAAAGCGAATCGAAAGTTTGTAAAAGAATAAAAACGTCGACGCCCCCCCCCCCAGTTGAAAGTTGTGTGGTAAACACTTGGAAGTTCATGTTCTGATGATAATAATCTAGGCAGTCAAGTTTGTAAAAGCTTCGACACTCGCGTGACGGTAAGCGAGCAAAGTATCGAGTGAATTCCGTATAAGAATAAACTATGAATGACGAAAGAATAACGACGCCGAATTGTGCGAAACTCTGTATATAATATGTATGTTCGACATTATGTAAATGTTATACGTATTAATATATTTTATAATAAAATTACATAAAAATAGAACTCAAAGAAGAGTACACCTTATTTACTTATTTATTATTTTTCACCAGCCACTTTCCGTGCCAAATGTGATATTAATTTATATTTAATTAAAATATGAAATATCCCCTGTCGGCACAGCCGAATCAATTATTATTAAACTTTAAATTTAACTCTATACTCGTCGAATTTATCTCAGCAAGCTGCCAGAATTTCTGCGCAAGCGCGAAAAAAAGAAGTTAAAGCCGATATTTCGCCGAGATTTTCTGTTAATAAAAATATATTCAAATCAACTTCAATAAAGCGTTTGAAGTCATCATCGCTGGAATTTCTCTCAGCAAAGCTGTATCAAATGAAGCCCTTTAATTCGGCAAGCATAAACAGCCCAAAGGATGCGTATACCAATCGGTGCATGTAGGTAAGTATACATATATATACACCTATATACGGGCTTGCGGCGTCATTCCAGCGTTGGACAATCTCGCAAATTGCGACATGGTCGTGTATTGCGCCAACGCAGACGAGATTATCGATGTCGTGTGAGCCGTCGGTCTGTCGAGCGCTGATCCGTCTTCGATTAGTTCTGGAGCAATGCTGTGCTTGCTAAGATCGCTGATCTGGCTTTGATTAGTTATGTGGACGGCCATGATTGTAGCGGCGCTGACTGCAAGCCGATGTCCCGAGCTTTAGGCTATATCTTGTCAGTCTACGCAAACGGCTAATTCCTTTCGTTGACTCGATTAATATGGCTTTGAGATGGCTTTGCTTCGACGGGATGCCCTTGATTGCGAGACATGTTGCAATCAGCTAAATTAAGTCGTTCATATATATGGCACAGACAGACAGTACTATAGAAAAATATCTCGGAAACACGTCGAGAAAAAGCCATATCATGACAAACTTCTTGCCCCTCTCGCGGAAAATTCTCGACTCGGTCTGGAGGATCGGAAGAAAAAGGAGAAAATAGATCGAAAGCTCGCACGCGCGCGCGCGACCCCCATCCAGAAGAAATAGCCTTGTGTCGTCGCGCGGATCGTTTCGCAGTATAGCGCGCAGATAAGCTTATAGGCGAAGGATCGAAGCTCCGCGTGTGTGCAGCCGTTTGGATTTTCGTTCGTTCTTTTTTTTTTTTTTACTCTCGCGAGCTTCATCGAAGGAGACCAGCACATTTTACGGTACATTTATTAAAGAACCTATCGCTATACGACGACGACAGCCGCAGCAACGGTTTCCTGCTGAGTCGAGTCCATTTTCCGCTTCATCCGCGCGCCTAAAACCGGAGGAACTGCATTACTTATATATATACACACTTAATCTTCCCTGCCTCGTTCGCTTGCTTATTCCGTGCATTTGTCTAGCTCTCGTTCTTGAGCGACTTTTTCATCGACTATAATTGCTTGAACGAAAAGAAAAGTATTATTACGATATAGCTCTCTCTTTTTTAGATGTAGACGCAGAGAAAATCTGCATAAGCAGCAGCGGCGTGTATAATGCAGCGAAAAATAACATTTGACGTACAAGCTGCGCGGGAAACTTATGAAATGAAAATGCAAATCTCTTTGAAAAGTTTGCACTTTCCACTTTAAAATGCTCCCTTTTACTAAACTTACACACAGCCGTTACGTACACAATGTAACGTTTTCAGAGCGTTCCGTTACAGCGACTAGGTTCAACTTTTTAAAACTATTATATACATATAGAGTAGTAAGAGCTTCGGCGCGTGTTATTTCAAGGAAGCTCCCGGAAGCATCGGTGTGTGCGAGAGACGGTCTTCCAGCTCTCCCCTATAATTCCTCGAGAATAATGGGAGAATCGGTAAAACAAATATGAATTTCTCCTGACCTCGGAAATCCCCGAAAAGATTTATTTTCAGTTTGAACAGCAGAGAGAAGCGAGAGAATGAGAACGTGCACGGGCAATTTAGATTCGCTGATAAAAAGAGCTTCGTGGAATATCGCTGGAAAAGAGTATATACAAATGTTTGACAAGAGTATCTATGATATTTGTTTGCGTTCTCGTGTGTGTTTGTGTGTCTATATACCTATACAGTTGAATAATAATCTCGACGAATGACATTTCCATCGCTTAGCCCGAACAACAGCAATCTCAATTCACCTTAGCCTCGATTTTCCTCGGCGGCGTCGTCATACATACAAACGAGCTTCTTCGCTCTCGACGTCGTCCCGTTTAGGTGAAAAAATTCTCGCATCTCCATATATTAAAATCGATAGTAGCGCCGACATCTGGCCAGCAGTGATATTCATAAGTCGTCGTCGCGCAAAAAGTAGGCGGTCTATACGCTTACCGGAGATATAATAGAGAGATAGAAATCCGACGGGATCTATCTCTCTTTCTCTCTCTCTCCAAATTGTTTTATTCCCGCGTTCGCTTCTTTGAGCATCAGCCTCTCTTTCGATTGCTCGCATTCTCGGATGAAGTCGCGTCTTGACGATCGAGAGAGGAAGAGATTTATCACCTTTTTCCACGACGAGCCGCTATCGCTCCACGTCTGCACTTTCAATGCCGTTCGTCATATTCGCCGCCGTGGGAATATGTATACCTAATATATATAGGTATAGAGAGAGAGAGAGAGAAAATATGTGCGCCGCGATTTCGGAAGGCGAAAAAGCTTAAAGAGAAGACGTGGCGTCGGAGATAATTCGAAAAATGATCCTCTCAAAAGTGACGAGCGCTTTTTTTATCTTTGACACGCGCGCGCGCGTACGCAGTTAATATATGGAAGAGTCACAGTGTATTTAAGTATAGATTAATCAAATTCGGCTCAATATAGCGAACATATTAAAAATCTGTCAGCTCATACATAACACGCAATAATAATAATAATAGTAATCCGCTCGTGTAAATTATGGAGAGCCCGATAAACGTGCGAAAAATGCAAGCAAGCCGCTACACAGCAGGGTTTCATGACCTACCGATAATTCAAATCACATGATCGGGTTTCGCAATTATCTCGGATTTCAGCAAGGAGAGAGAGCTAGATCTCTCGCTCATCCCTTTTACGTATATATATAAGCAGAGAAGCGCGCGCGGCTTTAAAGTATCGTGTTTACAGTAATTATCCCCGGCGCTGCATCGACTCCTCTTTTCACTGCAACATTCTGTCGAGATGAGTCTTTGCGGCAGCGCGCGTTAGAGAAAGAAGAACTTGAGCTAATAAATGCGCGCGCGCTCGGCGCTCTCTTTACGATCTATTCTCGGTGCTTTTTTATTTTGTGTAAGCTTTACCTCTTATACTACTTTATACGCCGGAATAAAAAGCTTGTCGGCTAACTGGTTTCGCGTATACAAGCTTCTTTCTTCCTTGCCGCGTTAATGCTCTCCTTTGATTCGTGAGGCTTCTTCGAAATTTTCTTTCCTCGCACTCGCTTTCCGGAAAATTGGACTTGAAATGAAAACATAATCTTCGTGTATCCTTCATATTCCAGCAATTTTAGCGGAGTATGTAAAATCGCGTTCAAAGTTTCATTAGTGATTAGAGCCCAAGGATAAATAGAGCTATCAAAGCGAGCCACATCCGGCAGCTATAGTTCGCACGAATAGTCGCAGTCGAGCCCTTAACATTATATATATACGCTCTCCCAGCTCATCTCTCAAGTTCGAGCTCGAGTTTCTCATCTTCGGTTTCGCGGTTGGCCTAATAAAAGCGCATACTTACTCGTAAAAGCCACCGCTCTTTCCACCTATATCAGCCGTGTTTATATACGCGCACGCAGCCTGCAGCGTAATACACTTCGCGGATGCGCGGCTCTCAAGTGTTTGCCCGCCCAACGACTTGCTGCTGTATATCCGGCGACCCGTTTGCGTTATATAATATATAATACATCGTTAACGCGCTTTCGCGCTACTCGTAAAAAGTATATACACTCGGTGTGCGGCTGACGTATGTGCCTCCGTGCAATCATTAATTTACCCTTACGTGTAATTGTAGGAATTTTGAAAAAGTGCTATATAAGCGCGTGTTTATTTTACAGAAATGTACCTCTCGAGTCGTGTTTGCGCGGCTCGGAATAATGCTAGACTCTGTGCGTTCTTGTTTGTTGTTACATTACACACAAAACAAGAAGCCAGCAGTGCGTCAATGCAGCAAAGTACAATAATGCCTACCCGCAGAGAGCTGAGACTGTACGTATACTTAGTTTATACGCGGAAAGGTAAAAAGCGCTTATACGAGGCCGTCAGTGTAGACTACGTCGTCCTGTGTCTGAAATGAAAATCCATATTCGAGTCGTTTCTCGGACCTGTATTACAGCGCACACATTGCATAGCAGCAGTAATCGCAAGCGTGTACACTGTACATATATATATATATACGCAAGCGCACGTGATGTTGCTCAGGATGAGGAATTTCTTCATTTCATGCAGCGCGAGTTACGACTGCGAAGCTGTCGCCAAGATTTCCGTATGATGGACGTTTATGCGAGGGACTTGAATTAAGTTTGCCCAAGCCGTATATGTACGTACATGTACACGCTCGGATAGTGTGAATAATGCATTGAGATTTTTGGAGAATAATATTATAATACCTTTCGTTTACGTCGTCGGGGAATGGAAAATGTCTGACTCGACGTCGATGTAACTACTATGTAATCCGGGGCCTTCAAAAAACAATAATCTAACCTGTTGTTGGTGTATATATACTCGTGTATAGTACATAGCACAGGGAGAAGAGCGAAATACGCTTACCTTCATTCGTTTAGCGCGCTTCGGCTGTTGTGCGCTCGTGCTCACGTTCCAGAACGCGGCCGAAGGGATTTTACGTGCGTTGCGTGTCTGCGTGAAATGAGCCAGAGCTGCAAGGAATGCTACTGTGGATATTTTCAACGAAGGGATGGGCTTTGCTTTTCTTTGCGTCTGGATGCACATGGGCTGGAATTTGACGAATTCAGTAGACACTTGTTGCCAGAGAACGAATTTGCCTCTTTTGTAGTATAGAATTAGAATAAACAGGGCTGCTATTTGTAGGATAAATTTTTTTCTCAAAACATAACGTAATAGCTCGTAGAGCATTCAAGCCAAAGCTTCTCCCGCGAATAGTTTAGCTTGAAAAAAAAAATTTCCACTCAGCCGAATCCCTGCACGCGAGCGCGCACCTCAACAGAACATGCCACTTCTTCCCTACAAAATAAATAGCATCGCCAGGGTGCATCTCTAAGAAGATTGCCGCGCAAAGCTATCCGTGCGCGTGATGCAAGTAGGTATATATACCCATGCGCGAGGCCAGCCGCGCGTGCAAAGTACGAGAAGGGGGATATAACGGCAGATTGCTGGCAGAACTGCTACTCGCACCATCAGCAAAGCGGATCCCGCCCCTAGAGCAAGAGCTGCAACACATCAGACGTGTTTTTGCACTATATATATGTATTATAGGTAGTGCGCGAATTAATGCAGCTGCAAGCTCAAGAATTCAATTATAGCGGATAGACAAAAAAAAATAAATAAAGAATGCAGCTCGATTAACATCTTAAGAAATAGCGCGAAAGTTAAAATTGATAGAGCCGTACGCGATGCCGCACTAGACTCAAGCGGAAAATAGAAGGAACTCCGCTGGAAGAGCGAGGGAAAAGCGAGAAAGCCCAGACTCCGGCAAACTTGAAAACACCTACAGAGAGAGAGAGAAAAGCCCTCGCTGTGGAAAAGAAACGGCCCGCGTATATATTCGGGAGGCAAGCGAGCGCGAGAAAGAGAGTGGCACTCAGTACATATATATACTATACACATCTCAGAATCGTCGTCGTCGTAGCAAACTTACGAATGAATCCGCACACGCGTGCGTAAAACGTATACACAAGTGTATATACCTATACACACAGACAGCCTCTTGGATTGGGGGGGGGGGAGTGGAAATGCAAAGCCCGGAAAAGGACGACGGAGACATAGCAGGCAGAGAGAAGCAGTAGCCTCACGCTCGGATTCTCGCAATCGGAATGCCGGGGCGCCACCGCAGCAGCTGCAGAGAGTGGAGACGGCGGTTCTTATGCGAGACTGCCTCCTCTTCCTTTGATGGCGTTTAAACGCGTTATGCTCTCTTACCTCTTTGCCCGCGCATACCTCTCAGCTCGCTCTTTTTCCGAATAAACTCGCGCGAGCTCCTGAAGCTCTCTCTCTTTTACTCCGATCCCTATGATTTCCTCATTCTCTTTAACCGTCCCATTGCCGCAAAGCGTGAAATGCTTCCGCCTGCGTTTTAGAGCAGTTATAGATTCCGTGTTTTACCTTTTTAACGAGAAAACTTAGTTTTTGTGTGTGTGTGTGTATGTATATTATGTGGTTTCTTGACTTATTTCACACGGTATAGCAGCAAAGCTATATAACAATCCCGGTAATTAAGCATTATACTTCTCGGCTCTCCGGAGCAGAGCAACAGCGTATATGTCGCATATAATTCAAAAGCTCGCGCATGAATCAGGACTATTATAATTAGCATAAAAGGTCCCCTAAACGCTCTTTGTTTGTTCTGCTGACACAGCAAACTTGTGTCATATAATAAACGATATTTACTCAAAAATCCCACTCGTTTTCCAAGAGAAAGAAATATACTTTAGTATATATCAAAGGGTGCGTTTAAGCAGCGCATGCACTTGCGGAATTACAAAGGCCCTTTTCTTCGCCACAAACTACTCGTCGCTGCTGGTGCTGTGTGCATAGCGAAAAAGCGAAAAAGAAGAGAGAGAGAGAGCAAGAGTAAATGATCGTCGGGAATGAATATTTGCGCGTGCTGGGGGCGCCATCAGCCTGTGCGAGGAGTAGCTCATAAATAGCGCTTTGTATGTATGCCGCGTGAAGACTGTGTGAAGAGGGTCGGGGCGCGAAGGCTTGTATAGAACGCGGCTTATAATGCGCCAGCCAGCCGGTATAGTATGATGAGAGATACTTTGCTTTGGTAATTATTAGACGGAAAAGTCCGTTTTACCTTATAAAATATCGTTATTTTCAATGGAGATGAATAGTACTCGAAATCACTAAACAAATTCTCGTATATTATAAGATCCGAGATATAGTTATTTGTTAGTTGTCTCACTGTTCTCTTACTGCAGTCACTGCTATTCAAGTTGAGACGTCGGGTCTGCTCTACTTTTTCTTTAAAATCGTAAACTACAAGACTATCAACTGATGTGTATACCTGATATACCTTCTATTCTGAATATACGCGCGACGTGTACAATTAACACGTCATAGCCATCAGAAATAAAGCTTCAGCGAAGAAGTTTGCGAGCCACACACTGAAATTACGTGTCCAGGACACACACACACACAGAAAGTGAGAGAGAGAAAGCGGGAAACACGTGCAAACAGGTCGAACGAGTGCTGTTGACTTCTCGCTCCAAGTTTGCGGGGGAGAAAGGTTCCGCGCGGTCATTTGCGCTACTAGTGCAGATTCAATTATTTGCAGCGCGACAGGGGAAAATTGCTGCGCCGTACGTGTTCGTGCCATACATGCAAGAGAGAGAGAGAGAGAGGGACGATGCTCGGTTGCTTTGTTGGCGGGAAGAAATTGAGCTTTAATTAGAACGTCGGTTAAACGCCCATGAGCATTTGAATACAATCGTGGAAATGCTGGCTGCACGCTCCAATTATTCTAATACGCCTGGCAATAATATATATACGTATAATTGAATTGAATTTTTACATTGATTTCCAAAAGGAATTTATTATAGTAATACCGTGGAATATTTCTCTCAAACGCTACGGCTGCTGTATGTATAGAGTCAAATTACAATTCGCTTTATCACGGTATCGCTCTCGAGTCTCTTTCCAATTGTGTAGTGAAGCCAATAAACCGAATACACTGTGTGTGTGTGCGCGAGAAGAATAACAAAAATCTATATCCGCAACAGAGTCAATAATATATAGGGAAAAAAAAAGTATCGGATATCTGCACACTTTAAATTACGCAGACGTCGCATTCGAATATTAGCAATAAAGCACCGCGAAATCCCATCGTGTGCCACCGACTCAGCAGTAAATCTCATAAAAAAATCAAAGCGCGCACAAAAGATAAATAAGCAAAGCCCGAAGCCGCGGCAGCTGAATTATAGCGCGACACGCGCTTACACTGTTATCGACAGCGGCTTATCGCGGAGTATAGTATGCTGCTAGTAGGCGAGAGTTTGCGTTGCAAGGCGACTCGGGGGCTTAATAACGCACGGCTGCTGCTGCTGCTGCTGCTGCTGCGGCGGGATTTGCATTATGTTTGCACGCGGCCGATCGCTAAATCTGACTGATGAGCTAACTTTTAATCGATTCGCGCTCGACCAAGACTTTGCTCGTTTCGAGGAGATTTTCTCGCCGGCTTTTTTTTCTACTTTCCGACGATTGCTTCTATTTCCAATAAGATATACTATATATACGACGACGAAGATTGATTTCTCTTCGAGTTATTCGCTTTTCGGAATTTCATGCGGTTTTAAAGCAGAATTTTCGAGCACTTATTAAATTCGACAAAATAAAAAAAAAGAGTGATGAAAGGTACTATTCCAGCCTCTTTGAAGATTCATCAAAAGAAAGTTGAGTTTGCTATATATAGCACAAACAACAAGCGCACGCGCGATATTAGAACGCGTGTTTTCAGCTGGCAGCGATTATTGAAATTCCGAGGCTTCCGCGAGCTATTCCCCGAGGCTTCGGCTTTAATCCCACGAGACGTAGTGGCAGGCGGTGAACCAATCCCTGACGGACGGCTGGTGATCTTGAAGCTTCAGCCGCGGGCTACGCTCCGCTTCTTCTTCTTCTTCTTTTTTTTCTCGACTGCAGAGCCGAGAGTGACTATTGTGTGTAGTGAGATGCTCGAGAATTTCTCGACGTCGTGTGCGGATGACGGCGGGAAGAGTGTCAGTCGAGTTTCTTCGCAATTACTTGACGATCGTGTGCACGTATACTGAAACAAATATTGACTGAAATTACGATTTTATTAGATATTATGAAGTCGAATAGCATGTAACATTCTTTTCAGTTAAATAAATCACTTTCAAAATACAAAATTCATAATTAGATATTAAAAAAGACTGAGATTAGCTTCGATTATAATCAAGTAGGATTTCTTCTTTTCGCAAAAGTAGTAATTTTTTTTATTTTAAACACGATACTCACGCCCGAATCAAAACAAAATAATGAATTTCTATTGGTTCCAACAATTATTGTTTTCAACGTGATTCGCGCGAACAGCGGAATTGTCCACTTAACCGGTGAAATTCATGATCCACTGCAAATTATTGATTTCAAATCATGCTCGATGAATATCCATCATATCCCTTCGGATTATTCCATTGGGAAACGCTAAATTTTTAAACTAAAATTCGTTGTAATATTTACATGTAATTAAACTATTCCGAATAAATGCATAATAATTACGCGCATTCATATAACTCTTGCGCGCACATATTACAGAGAGCGGTATGCAAAGCTGCTTTCACATTTTCCGGCATACGTCAAAAGCTCGAAATCGCCGAAATTGATTCGCGTGTGATCTGGAATTAAATATCACCTAGCGGATATAGGAAACTTGAAGCTCGATTTCCCGTGCAACAAATTACAAACGCCAAATTGAAAATACCGCATCAACTATTCATGCTTCTATCAGCTGTGTATTTATAGTCACTATACATCACAATGTACACACACACATACATACGCGCCTTTCAGTTGGCAAACAAAGTCTCTTGCGAAGCTCATCAAATAGATTTTTTTTTTTAATAAACGCGGCATCGAGCTACTGATGTCGCAGGGATGTGGAGAGGTACAATAATCCATAACTGCAATTGCGCGCAAGGCTACAAACGCGAACGCGCTAAGTGAGCTTTCAGAGCAGACAATTAGCAGACAAGTCCCACACTGACTGTCGTTGCAGCAGCTCGTCGTTGTTTCCACTACAAGTAATAACATTAGTTGCTCGCGTTGATATGCAAGTGCAAGAGCGAATGAAATGTTGCTTTGAACTGAAACCGCGCGCGAGAGACATATATACGTTCGACACATATATTACGTTGCCGTGACTGCAATATAATTATGCCAGTAGCGTCCTTGCTGCATAACTATTTATAATAAATGTAATTCGCATTGACGATTCTATTAATATTGATCAGAAGAAGCTTCTCTCATTGTTCCCAAAATATTTCTCTCATTTTACGTTCACAGCTATGAATAATAATTGGCACATTACGAGAAGAAAAACTGCTTCGGAAAAATTCAACTAAACGAGGTTGTTAATTCGGATTAAAAAAAAACAATTCGAACGCACTCGATAAAAGTAGATCAATACATCAATACACGTACGGCTCTAAATAAATAAGTACGTCATTAAACACCGAGGCAAAAGTACACACTCAACTAGAAATACCACAAGTGGCCCGGAAATTGTCCAGACAAAGTCGTCGACTAATTGCCGCGTATAAACCGCTCACAGCGAGAGAACAAGCGATACTCGGCGAAATATGTGCGCTTCGTACTTTTGTGCTTTGGGGGAAGCTCCGCTGAATAACAGCGAGTATATATATATAAGCGCGCCCAGTCATTGATCCTCTTTACAAAATGCCTCTGCCGAGAGAAACCCAACCACTTATACACAGCGTTTTGATATTGCCCCTTTTTTTATTTCTTTTTGTTAAATTCTGCTTTTATATTGGCCCCATTAAAAAGATGCCGAGCTCAACTATATACTTGCCTGATATTCTCCGAAAAGAGAAGCTTTTGTTGCGCGTGTACGGATTCGATTGCGGCCAATTCAATTTGGTAGAAAGTCTTTCAGGACAGCATTCATGTAGATCTCGTAACGTGCAATCAGTTCTCTTGGTGATATTGTTATTTTTTCGTTTGGAAATACCCAGGAAATGGTTCTTTTGAGTAATCAAAGTCGATTTATAGTAGAATTCGAAAGCGCAGCAGAGCTGCAACGGATTTTCCTAATTGCGTTGGCCAAAATCTCTGTTTAACCATTGACTATATAAAGCTCCACGTAATCAAAGGTCCGATATACTCTACGAAATGTAAACTAATTCAACGTAATGAATTTGTCATGGACTAATATTAGATCAAGCGGTCAGCACTGTAATTACGTTACTTATACTCCGTGATTACGTTATATTATTCCATTGCTATAATATTGCTATAGAGCACTGATGCATTATCAGGTGAAAAATGTCGTGCATCACGTGCCCCAAGCGCCAACCGCACGAATGAGTCAGTATAGTCGGATAAATATTTCGCCGATCAAAGCTGGCGGCCGCGATGAATCAAGGCTCGACCACCGACGAATCAATACGTAGAGGTAGCCGAAGTGGAGAGGGAGCGATGCTAATTAATTGTGCCGAGCTAGCGAATATTATCGGCCGCTTCAATTAGCGGATAATTCAATATTTAGACGGCGGAGGTACGCGCGTCGCGGTGACTGCGTGCAGCCGGTCGCTAATGAAGTTCGAAAAGCCCATTTTCGTCTTCCAATGCGGAATTTCATTGGGAGCCAACAATGCCAGCAATCCAGTATGACTTTGTGTCGCGCTGGACACTACGGACTATATATAATAGGGATAACAGACACAAAGTACTGCAGGCAGGCATGCGATAGTGGCGTGGATTTTTTACTTTTCCTTCGTCTTGTATTAATTTTCCAGACGAAAATCATCCGCTCGATCGTTTTCGCTGAGAACTATGCGAGCTATTAGGAATTTGCTGATAGTTTGGAGCTTCCAATAACAAGTTGAGAATAATATACGTGACTATTGATCAATTTCGTATATCGAAAATAGAATTTCGGGTAATTCGAAAGCGTCTGCAGCGAATACTGTGGCTCGAATGCCTTATTGAAACTCGTAAATGAGAGAGACACACACACACAGCCGAGTCATGGAAGCCGCGGAGTAATTTCGTTAGTGCTGCAACTTTATATCGGCTGTCAAGTAGACGAATTGCCAGCTAGCCTAATTGACACCGCATAATTCCACCTAAACTTGTCTACTCCACTTTGCGCAGAAGCGACGAGTCTTTTTTTCTGATATTACAACGACTCTATCAAGTGCAGGATAGTAAAACTAATTTTAATGATCGAGTTACCAAGCAAATAGGAAACATTTCGAGTGGTTCTAGGAATTAAATTTCCAATTGACTAGTTTAATGATATATAAGAGTTCTTGGAATCGAGCAAACCTATATACTTCTTCGACTAAAACTCAATCGCACGCTCAGAAGCTCAATATAGCGCTTCGAGCACCACGGTAAACTTCAATTTTCTTCGACTTCAGACAGCTCGTCCATTCCGACGACAATCGCTACAATGCGATCGAAAATATCTTTGTTCTTACGTAAAAAAAAAAAAAACACGCCAAAGGTTATTCGAACTGGTTACAGGGCTTCGTTGCTAGAGTGTAAACAAGCTCCCTCTGTCTCTCAGACTTTCGCTTTCCTCGGTCTATTGAAGCTCGCGTACTTTAGAAAAGCAGCACCTCTTTGTAGGAAGCTTCTTGAATTTTTGATTGTCAATTTCGCGTCGCCACAAAAGCGACCTCGTCATCACCATCATCATCATCGTCTCTCCGGAGTGTCGGACGCGTGAATGCAGTCGCGGTCGCCGGCTTCTTTTCACCGGACAAAAACGACCCTTCTACCCTTTGATTCCAAGAGACTCGTGTCTTATCGCGAACGGACGATCTCATTTTCCGCTGGCTGGGACTCGAGGATTCTTTATTTCTTTCGTGTTCCTTCTCCTCTCAGGAGCGCGTGGACTCATTCTTTGCGGTAAATAATTGTTTGCTTTTTACTTTCTCTCTCTCTCTTATATACTAGCTCTATAGCTTTATACTTTGTCGAGCGACGCGTGCAGCTGCTGATGGGGTCTGGAAGATTGTCTCTGACTGGCTAATAGCTTTTTGCGATTAACCCTTTGTTTTTTTTTCTCGCGACTTGATAAAACCAACGCAGCCAGTCATGTTGACCGGGCAAATATTTGAGAAATTATCTTCTCTCGTCGATTGCGAGCATTCCAATTAAAATATAGCCTGCGCGTACGGGATTAATTAATTCTAATTAATTGCGTACTATTGTCGAAGAAAAAAAGAAGAAACAGATAAAGCGTATTAATTAAAAGCAAGCTGTATTTTCTACCAGACTTGCTTGGCTTTCATCGTCGCTGTGATGAAATTAAAATTAAGAATAATCTAGGTCAATTAGGCTGGACTCGCGATGCAAGAAACACAGAAGCAGCAGCAGCAGCATCAACACCGGGACTCGAAAAAAATATGACATTCAGTATATACGCGGAATAGAAAAAGAAAAACAAGAGAGAGAGAGTGAGCGCTCGACTCTCCAGGTTATACATACATTTTGTCCAGTCTTTCTCCTTTCGCGGCGTGGAAATTAGCTCTGTTTTTAATTAAAGCGAAGGAGGTGTAATTTCGTTCGTCTCTCGCCGAGAAAGGAAGGATGAAGATTTTTCTAAAGGCAAACAAAAAACACCTCTCTCTCTCTCTCTCTGAGCCGCGTTGTGCGCATTTTTTTCTCTTTCATTTATCCAAGAGAGAAAACAATTTTGCATGCAATTATTTTCTCCGCGACTTTTTTGCGCCATATTTTAATTAAAGCTCTCGACGAAAAAAAAATCTTTTTTCAGAACGTCTTAAGCCGCTTGAATCGACGTGCTCCGCTATTATTAAAAACAAAATACTCGGTAAAAGCTCTTGTCTCGTTCCTATCTCACTATTATTTTAAGCTAAACGTCTCTCGAAAGAACAACACACAGAGAGAAACGTTGGCAAAAAAAGTAAAAACCACATCAG
Organism: Cecidostiba fungosa; assembly: GCA_900474305.1. NCBI lineage: Eukaryota > Metazoa > Arthropoda > Insecta > Hymenoptera > Pteromalidae > Cecidostiba > Cecidostiba fungosa. The sequence goes on along the minus strand of UCOJ01000250.1, from coordinate 40,284 downwards.
TTTGCAGATTTTGTTGAATAATTATCATTGAGAGTATAACGCCCTCGTCACTGAGTAAGCAAAAGAGCACCCTCGACTTTATATACATACATATATATATACTCGCGAATCACACAGCGCGCACAAACTCAAACAAGTTTGGCGAAACAGTCCGCCGGTGCGTGGGAACACGCTGAGATACGTTCATATACGGAATGAATTAACAAACTCGAATTTCAAGCGACGGGCTCTGCAGTAGCTCTGTATATAGATATATGCATCGTCGTGATTGGAATAGGTTAATTATAAAAAGGCAAAAAGTAAGCGATAAATTGGAGGAAGAATGAAATGGAAAAATCGTATGCGTTCGTGAATCTCGCAGAACGATGCTGTCCAATTAAAGCCAACTCACATGCAGCAGCCGACGAGACGCGCGAAACTTTCTCATCTCTATATATAGGAAACTCGAGTGTTTTATTCTGCTTCATTTTCATTTCATGAATTTGATTCTCCGCTACACAGTATATCGTTTCCCGGCTACTGTCCCTATCTTATTTTCGGATCGCAGCAGCTATCGCGAGTTTGAAATTCCGCGCACTTTTTTCCTCTCTCTCTCTCTCGGAATAATAAATCCGTGTAGACTTTAGCGTTCCGAGGCTTCGAGAAAACGTCGTAAAGCAAGGATTATGCGAGCTGCCTCGCGAAAACTTGTTACGTCTCTTTTTATTTCGCTCGGGTGTATCGGCGATATGCGCGTGAATATGAGGATTGCAGAAATTCGACTATAAAAAAATTGTGTGTCTCTCCGAGTTTATGGCTTGGAAATGTCGCTTTATGCTTCTGCGAGTTTATCAACTGATTTCACGAGGCACTTTCTGCGCACGCGCGTTGATATATGAATGTTGTGTGTGTGTGTAATATGTAAATTTATCGTCTCAGGAGATATTATAATTATAAAAACGCTGGGCAAAGTTTCCACAGTCTTTTTTCGAGGGCACTCGAAGAGTTGGAAAATAAATTCACGTCGAAAATTATTCGCGATGCTTGGGGGGAAAAAAAAATCTACGTCAAATTTCTTGTCCCAGTTTCTCGCTGATGTTGACGAAAGTTCAATATGCAAAGCACTTGGAAAACTGCGGCTCGATGGCTTTTCCATCAGAGTAATCACTCCTCTCACTCTCTCCATCGAAATATTTTTAAAAAATCCATTAAGCAATGGCACGACCGACTATATATCGTCATCCATTTCGACAAACAAAAACGTCAGTGTTAAAAAGTTTTAACAAAAGTGTTTACCCATCGCGCGCGTGCTGAGAAGGACAATAAAATCAAGTCTCTTTTTCTCTTGCTCTCATCGTCGACGGTATACACACACACATACGGACAGATGTTTCGCCGAACTCGGAAGGAGTCGTCGAAAAAATAACGAACTCTCACTTGAGTCATAACTGGAAACAAGAGCGCTTGGTATATAAGTTTTCAATGTTTTCCCGGGAGTAGCCAGTTGCTTAAACAACATTACTCATAGTTAGCCGAAGGGAGAATTATCGGAAACACATACCTACTCCCATATATATAGTCTCTTTCTGTCCATCGTCGAGAGAAACGGAAAACTTTTCGGGAGAGTCTCTTTGTCAGGAAGATGGACGCCGGCCGATACACACACGAAGCGAGAAAAAACGCCGGAGCCGGGGGAGAGAGAAAGAGCGCCGTAAGGGTAAAAAAAAAAGACAACGCGGCCAAAGAGAATAAAGTGGTGGGAGTAGAGAAGGATACGGCAATCCATTTCGGAGGAGGCGAAGAAAAAGTCTCAGACTCGCGCTCGTCGTCGCAGCTAGCGATCGAGTGCGGGAGTCGTACGTATCGTATATATATAGGTATATATAGGTATATAGGGGAAGAACTTTGGGATGTAAGTTAATTTCGCTGCAGCAGCGCTGCTTTCTCTCGACTCTTTTTTGTCCGCGTCTCGAGCTCGGCGTGTTTTACACACCATCTTCGAGGAGTCGAAAGCGTTTTACGATTATTGCTTAGTAGTAGAAGTTTTTCCTTTTCTTCTTCTTCTCTTTTTTTCTACCAAGTTGTTCGATAACAGTGTAGGATCGGGAGGCATTATTTAATTGAAACAAACATCGCGCAAAACCCATCAGCAGTTTCCAACTTTGAATACTATATGGTATACCACTTCGAATGCGTATGCGCGTGAGCGCTCAAAGCTCTCTTTTCCACATCATTAAGCTTCTATTTGTCTTCCATTCACATTATACCTACCGGCAATTATCAAGCTTTGCCCCCCCTCCCCTGATACGTATAGAACATCATCAGGAGAGCAGAGAGAAAAGCATAAGAGCCTTTATATTCAAATTCTAAATCTCCGAGAGTGAAGGTACGAGGGAGAAGGAATTTCCGCGCAAAAAGTGCTGACGTTTCTACATAGCCTTGTCTCTCTCTCTCTCACTCTCTCTTATATTCCCGGCGCTCCTTTTTATCTCGGGAAAGACGCGCGAAACGGCAGGTCTCGAGCGCATCGTCGCAAAACCAAATGAGCGGAAGGAGCCCGTACGCGATCGCGGTCTAGAATAAACGGAGCGCGCTTGATATAAGAAAAGTTGCCCGGATTTACCGCGTCTTTCGTTTTACGGCCACCGTCGTCGTCGTCGCTCTCGCGCGTCAAAAGTATATCAAAGCGCAGAAACCTTTGCCCCGGGAAATGGCTCGCTGAACGCGAGAGAGAAGAGAGTCTTGCTTTCGGAATTAATAAAATTATTTTTTACGCAGGAAGAGATGGTAGAAAGAAAATCGTTACGGTACTGAGCTGTGTTTGATCGGATTGAAGAAAAATATCGCGTAACGACTTTTACGTGTATATACCTATATAAAACACCGCATTGCATGATTAATGAAAGCCAGCCGCAAGCTCGCTGCGAAAATTCCTAGTCAAAAATAGTTTGCGAACCGCAACTCGGCACGTACACTTGAAAAAAGAAGCGAAAGAGTCTAGGGCCAGAGAGAGAGAGAGAGAGAGAGAATCGAGAAAAGGCGCGCAATTAATTTCTTCGGCAACAAAACGTGCCGACAGTTATTGGACAAACGCAGCTTAAACGCCCGGAGAGTTTCGAAGGGTAAAAAGTGCAAGGAGAGAGGGCGTAGCCGGTTAAAAATAAAGCGCAACGAGAGTATAGAAGTAGCGATGGCTAGCCATGGGGAGGGAGGGAAGGGGCATTTTTCGCGGCTAATGTGTCAATTTGTCATTTTCACCCCTTCGCGCACGCTTACTTTTCAACTCGGCGCTCCTCTCTCTCTCTCTGTTTCTCTTTTATCCTCCTCTCTCTTAATCTCTTTTTGGCTTCGTGTTTCTCTCCCTCTCTTCCTTTTAGTTTTACCGTTTCACTCCATTTCACCCCTTCAGCAATCCCCGAGCGACTTTTTTCCATCTCCGTCTGACTATCCGTCCATCTCATCCCTTCTCTCTCTCTCTCTCTCTCGCCAACACCACAGCAGCAGCAGCAGCCTCCGTCTCTTTTCTCGCGGCACATCCATCCTCTATTCCAGCCTTACGCTCCGACGCACTTGGACTATAACTTTCTTTTTACGCTTCGCGGAAGCCGAAGATTTGTTTCAATTTACGCAAGTGAAGGTAATTCGCGCCGGATAAACGTCCGCCGTTTGCGCCCTACCTCCCCGCTCGGTAATGAATGATCCTTGGTTTGGAACTCGAGCGATGGGAGGAGGCGCGGAATTTTTAAGTCGAGCAACAGCAGCGAGGGATGAAAAAGTACGGCGTGATTGATCGACGATCGAAGATAAGACGTCGCGGCGCTCTGATTTTTGCTACGCGCGCGGCTTTAATTAATTTCGAATGATGAATTGCGAGGCTGGAGAGCAATAAGAGTAGGAGGGAGTTTTGTGCGATACTGCAAAGTACCGGAAGAAAAACGTAAAGTTCTCATTAGGTTGTTAGGAGCTTGCTAACGTCCTGGGCTTGTTTGCGTGGGAGACGCTATATCGTTTCATTATAGGTGCGGCTGAATCTCCTCCCGCGTGTAGGCGGGCTTATCATTGATTTTATCCTATTATAAAAACATTGTAATTCATAATAAATGACGCTTTCAGTTGTAATCTGTGCAAATGTATAAAATAATAGCATAAATGGCTTTTGTTATAATAAAATATTCAATTTAAAGCTTAATGTATGTCATGCGTAATGCGATAAAGTCACATCTATACGTGAAATCTCGAAAATAAACATCCAATTACTTCTCAGCAAGAATCACTCACCGGCTAAAAGTAGAGCCGCTCGAAATTGAAATTCTCGAATCATGAGAACAACCGTCTGAAATAATTTCCCCCGAGCCAAGAGAGAGAGAGGACACTATTTTTTCGCGGCAGCAGTTCCTTCCCAAGACGACGACGTCCACGGCTACTTTTCGCCTCACAATAAACATTCTTCAAAGACGTAACGCGTGAGATTATTCCCTCGTATTCCTGCGCAGTTACAGCAGCCACCACCCGGCGTCGTAGTAGCTTTCAGAAAGGCAATTTCACGCCGGAGCGCCACGAACAAGTGAATATTCCTTTGCAGAAATGAGTTTTTTCGCACTCCGCCGACGGTGGCCTTTCGCGATTACGTAAATACACCGCCTCTCTCTCTCCCTCGCGAATGCAAACGAGTCGCCTCTCCTATTTACCGAGCTCTTCCCCGTAATGCCAAAATATTGTTTTATTTTCGTCCGCGAGTATATATTCAAAGCCGCATTAACCGCGACGAGCATTCGTTGTTAGTAGTAGTAGTAGGACGAGGTGAAGGAAAACGAAAAAATAGGTATAACAGAGAGACGCGACGTCGGGCGAATTTAAATTGCCGCGAGGAATGCGCGAGTTAGCGTGACCCGCGAGAGAGAGAGAGAGAGCGAGCTTTTAAGATGCATTGGCTCACGCGAGCTCAGAAGCTGTAAGCGAGAACTCGCTTGAATATGCATATTGCTACGGTTAGATTGTAATGAATATTGGCTAACTCGCGAGAAATTGCTGTATTTAATAACGCGCGTACTATTGAATATGCAACTGTCGCTATCTGCTATGAAAACACTCGGTGTCTATAGTTAGCTTGGAATTTAAAATTGAATTTGAAATCGCGTTATATTTAGTTAACGAAGATGAAAAATTAAAATAACCTCGAGAATCACACACCGTTACAATATTCTTTAGGTCAAGAGCCTTACTGCTGCCGCCGAGTGATGCTCTTATTTCCCCTCTCAGTGTATATATATACGTCCTCCTTTCATTCGGCGCCGAGGACGCGAGGAAAAAGCTCGAGTAGTCCCTTTAAGCGAATGTTCGTCGCCTCTAGCTCCGCGAAATGAATAGTCAAAGGACTTATTTCGCGAGATCCTTTCCGAAGGAGTTCGCTCGGGGACTGCAAAATTCCACGAGCTTCCGAGACGACAAAATTGAATCGACCCTCGAGGGAAATGTTCCACGCCCCCTCTATTGCTATCTCGTTTGCCTCCCCTTCTTCTCTCGGCGCGCGCTATACTCCGCACACACTACTCGACGCTGTTCCAGTCGTTCCGAAGAAACTTGATTGCAGTCGTCCAACAAATACACTTCAATTATTCAGTCTAGGCTTTCGACAAAAAAAAATTCCTGAAGACTTGGCTGCAGACGAAATTTTCCACTTAACCCTGTATATCAAATACCTACGCAAGAGTACGTATTCTCTATATCTGCGCAAATAAACGAGGCCTATTTCTTGCGCGATTAACCATATACAGCGACTCATCCGCAGCTGCGTGAAGCCAAACATATAAAATCGTTATAGCGTATACGGCTCGTCGAGCCACGAAAAATCCGCGCAAAAAAGAGTTCCTACTCGGACCGTTGGGCGCCAATTTCGCGCGCGGTAAAGGACGACAGCTGCGCGCGTCTCTCTCTCTCTCTCTCTCTCTCTGTGTTTATGTATATACGTTGTACACGGTAAAATCGAGAGCTGCCGCGCTTATTTTTTTTTTCCAGCTCTTTAGTAACACACGCGGCAGCAAACGGATTCTCCGGGGATCGATCATGTGCTCGCGCGTAAAAAAGCTCGCTTTAAAAGCAGCGGCCGACCAAGATCGACGTTGAGGCTAGTTTTATGCTTTCGCACGTTTTATGCGGCGTCGTTTCAATCGCGGCGAATGATTCTGGGTGTGTAGCGAGCTTTTTCTAGCTTCGGTTGCTGTACGAAGATATTCTGAAGAGAATGATCATTGTTCTTCATAATTGGATTCAAGCTGTGCCATTATATTTATTTTTTTTGCTACTTGAATTCAAAATATGAAAATGGATGAACTTGCGCGAACCGAAAAGGAAATTTCATATCCATTCTTATGCCTTAGCTGTGAAATGCGAGAAGCAGAATCGCCGAGACAAGCAATGCGTTTCGAAGTAATTCATGAGAAAGGCGAACGGCTGTAAAAATAAAGTACGCGACTTAAAATTCTCTTGCACTTTGTGCAAAAGCTTAACAATAAGTAACGTAATCCCCCTTTATATTTCCACTGACAAGTGAACGGAGGAAAAAGCGTAAATATACCTTCTATTTTTCAGCTCTGTTTCTTTCAACAAAGAAAGCTTCTTTCGTGAAAATATACCTTGCATTGTCAAGGGTGTATATATATATATATCTCGTTGCGGATTCTGATACCTTTTCAGCAGGAGCGCTAAAACTTGACAAGAAAATTAGACAATACTTGGTATATATATACATTACTCTCATGATTTTTTTTTTTTTTTAATTTTTTTGCTGTGCAGTACATAACCACTACTGTCCAATCAATAATATCCGGCCACAAAATCCGCAGTACGAATACCAGACGCGAAAGTCCGATCAGGCAGGATGATAGCAAAATTAAATGCTCGGAATACAAATGAAATCCGAGAGCAGCGCGTGCTTTTTGTTCTTATCGAGAGCTTGTTATCTTCCGCTGAATGAAAAATAAATTGCAAGGCTCCCATTCAGCTCTGAAGAACGAGTATATAGTGTATAATACCGAGAACACCAATTACCGTTCAATTTCAAGTGGAAGTTATATCAAACAAAAAAAAAAAAACAATTCAAACGCGTTTTTTAAATTGAGAGAGAAAGCCTTATAACGAACCCGATAACCGATGTACTTCTCGCAGTGGATTTTGGGAAGAAATACGAAAAAACAGCTTATAAAATTATTCCAGTCGTAAACAAAATTACCGCAGCTCTATAAAAATCCAGTCGAATTCCGATATAGCCAAACTTATATTCGTCGCCCGTCATTTTCGCGCCGCGTATATACGTGTAGCTTCCATAACCGAACGACGAGGACATCATAATAATCGTCATTCCTCGACTCGTGCACAGACGTATATACACACGTCGGACGACCGCTCGTAAAAGGACAAGTCGCAATAAAGAGCCACACACGCGGGCCAGTAGCAAAGATCGGTATTTACTGCTCCGGCAATGATATCGCGCCGCGGTAGCCGCGGCGATGATCGTTATTTATCGCGACTCGGAATTGATTCCGCTACGAGTTTTATATGTCTTTGCTCGCGCTTTTTCACTTGCGCCGAAACTTTTGTCCTCCGCGTGAAATGGCCCTGTTTTGTGTGCATGTCTATATATATACTGGAGCTGAATCGGACTGCAGGAGGATTGATGGGCTTTATCGATTCATATATAGAGTTCGCGCGCGCGTATATTAGATATAAAGACCGATGACGATTGTTTCACCGCGACGGGCAATGGCTAAAGTTTCGAGGGTGTAAAAATTATAGCTATACTGTATTATTACGCGAAAACTCGTTTCTCATTTGATTATCACATGATGCCATGACTCCATATACAATAATAACATCGAGACCGAAGCACGTCGCAGTGCAGTGCAGCAGCCAAGAGACAAACAAACCCGGAGCGCAAATAAAATTCAAATCAGATTATCAACTGCGCGCGCGTAACTTTACATACGCTCTCGGATCCAAATAGGAATTCCAGGAAAGCGCACTGGCAACAATAAGCTCCGACGCTTTATATATAAGGCCGGGAGAGAGCCACACACACACACGTGCCGGATCTGTAAGTCGCCCGTGCATTTATCGAGCGCAGTAGTTCAACCGAAGAAAGTGTCAGACGACGGCGGTGTGCGGGGAGGTACAATCGAGATTCCGGTGCGGGGGTGGCTTTGTCGCCGGTACCGAGCGCAAAGCGCGCCTTGGAGATTTCTCGCGCAAAGTAGCGTCGGCAAATACGCGGGAAAAATGTCAAGACGACGACGCTGCGCTGCTTTGTATCGGGGCCTCGTTGCTGCACACACCTGTCGCGGCTGCTGCTGCTGTTATTTGCTCTGCTTTGCCTATATACTCCCCCCCGCAACGTCGGGCTCGTTTCGAGACGACGCTTTTCAATGGCTGCGCGAGAAAGTGAGCGTTGTTGGCTTGGAGAGATCGATTGCGAGGCTGAACTCTGATCTTGTGATTAATATGCTCTCGGCGCGAGGTGTATCGCGGGGAACGGGAAATTTTATTGCTCGCTCTCTTTATACGCGGATTTGTCGAATTATCACTCTGAGTGAGCCGGTGATTGATCGGACTGTATATAATGAAATATATGCGAAATTACACTCGGATATATCCTGCCACAATTACGAGGCCGCAACAATAACAAGGAAAAAAAAGCCCGAGAAACAAAGACGCGTCGAACAATATCGAGTTACCTCTATTTTCTACGCGCACAAAGCTCGACGTTATATTCGCGCGACTCGTTCAATCAAAGCGCAAGTAATCCCAAATCCGTTAGCCGCCGCTCGCGGATTTATATATATACACACATGAAGCGCTGCTGCGATTGCATCGGTCGCGCGTACACATCGCGTATATAGGTGTATATGTACCGAGGCTCTGTTCACCCGTGAAAAAACGCTCGACGAGAGGAAATATAGACAAAGAGAGAAAGAGAGTGAGCGTACGATATGGAAAAACGGGGAAAACTGTATAGCTATATACGCGCGAGAACGCGAAAACAAAGACGCGAGCAATAGGGGTTGTGTAAAAGTGTTCGCTGCAGAGAACGAAGGGAGAAAGGATTTTCTGCGCTGATGGCTTCTACGCGATGATGCAGATGTTTGAATAACATTTTAATACGAACTTTGTAAATTGATTGAAAAATAACGGAGAGTATACATTCACTTCTCGGTATTGTTTTGCAAAGGGCACACATATGCCGGCAAAGAATAATTGAAAAATCGAGCTTAAAAACATGTTTTTCATTTCACATAATACACCTATGTGTGTGATGTGAAAAAAGGCAAAATCCAGAAATTCTAATTAAACCAAGCTTGCGGAGCCCAACGGCATAAATATTCCAGATATCCCCCTCGCCTGCGGTCCCGTCACATCCGTCACGCGCAAATCGATCGTCGGCATCAAACACCGCAGAGCGTCGTCCCATGATTTTTCAATCCAAGAAACAAGCCTCACACGTGCCTATCTCTGGCTCACGTCCATCACACTCATCCCTCTGTGCTCCTTACACACCTGACCGACTCCTCTGAAAGATCACACGGCAAACGTATATACACACACGTCATATAGCCAACCGCAGCCGCCGGTATGGTGCCAAGGGGACGAAGCGGATCTACTATCTCGTGTCGTCGTTGTCATGCGTATATATGTGTTTGACCTGCTCTCGCTCGTGTCTGACAAATATCGACGCGTAATATCGGAACCGGCCGCGTTTGCAACGCGCAAAGGGGATTCGTGCGGGGGCGGCTTGGAGCGTGCGAAAACGCGGTCTCGGGATAGCTGACGGAGGAGATATATGGCCAGGACAAATATCGAAGGGGACCAGCTTGGATAAGAATGGTAAGTAGGACTGTTATATATTCTATTCCGACTGACTCTTTTCACCAAGGCACACCTGTATCTCCGCGTGATGTATATACGTAATTTGCTTTTCGATATACCGAGTAAACTGTAAGATTCTAGACAATTCGCGCATAATAAGTATTGTACACTCTACTCTCGGAGTCTCGGTTACATCGCGATAACGCGATGTTATATACTAAGTACGTGCGCGGCACACGTATTATACGCCGAGAGTTTATTTATTTATAAGCTGCCGCAGCGCCAATTCCAGCGACGTGATCATCGTCCGCCACGCGGGGACAATGTTATCGGTGTGCAGCCAAGCGCGGCTAGGCGATAAGTCGGCCGCACGTAGCCGCGATAACGCATAATGCCGATGCGATCGCGCGCGAGCGAGCAACGCTAGCGATTATCGTTCGTCCCCGGAATGATGACTGCATTGATGCCAACGGCACTTGGCAATTTCGATGGAAAGCATTGATCTTCGGAGAAGTGTAATCGATTTTTCAAGTGGAATATTTGGATCTTTTGTTTTTTTTTTTGAGTAATACGAATGAGTCCGGGAATGACTACAACTGAATATAATGATTTCTCGGAAATCTAAATGCATTACTCAACAACAGAGTGTATATTTCATGTTCACGTATAACGTTAAAGAAACTTGATATATCTCACATGCAGCTCTGCTCTACACGCACGGCAACGAAAATTTTTCACGCGGACGTGTGCACGAATATAACGTAATTCATATCTACTGGTGCTTTGAAAATTCTCGTAAATGGAGCATTGACGCCGGATATTATATCAAAGGAGCGTGTGAAGGCGCTGTGATGTATGACGCATGCGTAACAATACATGTTATATATCGATCGATGAACTGCATTTTACCGCTACTTTAATGTATACGAGACTCGACTTGCCAGTTTTTAAATACCTAAGAAATAACGGAAATATTATTTCGATGTATATTCTCCATCAAAATCCATTAACGTAAGATTGCGTAATATCGTGATAAAGTAAATTATTGGAGTAGAAAAACATAAGAGAAAATGCATTTGGCGGAGGAAATCTGCTACTCGAAAAGCTACTTTATTCCTGCGAATATAGGATCACTCGACGCGTTTTACGCCTTTAAGTGAAGTAGAAGAATTCACTTTCATATAAAGGTCTATTCAAAGACCGGAGGACAAAAATATTGTTAAGGCAAAGTACTGGATAAGTATAGTATTAGCAGAGGAGTGTGTGTAACTTACTAGATTTACTAAAAGCCATGGGAAAAGGATTATCATAAAAACACGTCTACCTTTTTACTCGACATCAGATGTCATCCAGCTCGTTTGAAAATAAAAAGCTAGTCATTATCGAGAGGGAGAGAGTCCCGATGTCGTGTAAGCGTCGTTTAATGAACTACTAAAGCATTTGTCTTGATCTTTCGGGCAAGTGACGCATCGCCGCTACGGTTTTATGATGCGATGAAAAGAGCGGAAGAGGAGACGAGTCTTTTATACTGCCTGTCCCCACGGCTGCTTTTTTCTTCTGGAAAGTAATCTTCTTAGATTACTATTTAAATCGAGCTTCCCCGACGTGTTCCTTCCTTTTCTCCAGATTATTTTCGGAATCTCGAGTTGCTCGGCAGACACGAGGGTGCCTTTGAAAGCTAGACGCGACGACTGGCTACGAGATCCAATTCTATATCGTTGGAAAAAAATTAAGTAAGTTGAAATTTCAACCCTATCTGTTTTCTTTAACAATGAATTTTCTACAATTTAAAGAAAAAAAAAACGATATTGAGATCAGATTAAAAAGGGAAAAAACTTTAAATATTTCTGGTACGACGAGTACTGAAGTGTTACGACGCACTACCTCGTGAATTCAACTCGGAGCTTTTTTTCATCCAGACTCACACAAGGAGCTAGGTCAAGCCGCGAGAGACGAAATATTATTACTCTTGCAGTGCATATATATGCATATATCCATAACATCGAGTTCTCTTTTTCGGCAACGCGTCGGCTGAGAGTTTCACGGATACTCTCCTGGGCAAAAAGTATCGTTGGCTCCGATGCAAAACCGCGAATCTTTCGGCCAGACAAGAAAGTCAAACTCCATACGAATTCGCGGAAAACTTTCCTAGTACAATGGCGCACAGGGCCAAGCTTCCCTTTCCAAGTTTCGCCGCACGAGAAATATATCGCTCTCGTGGAAAGCAGACCGGAACTATCGCAACTACGCATCAACTGTGAAAGTTTGCTTTGTTTGTTAAACAATATTTCTTTGGAAATTATTGCTTTTGACGTTTTTATGAGCCTCCTCTGAAGATCCGGCTGCGGCTGTATACTTATGCTTACTGTATCAGGAATGAACAATAGCGCACATTAATTTGGCTATCGGAACTCATGTTTCTTCCTCTGATTCAGGTTCTATATTTAATGAAGCTGACAGAAATTTCTGCCGATAACACTAAAAGTCGTATATACTAATAAAATCCAGGCGCATTAATTCTTTCCGCTTTTTGAGACGCGCTTTTTCAACTGCGGATTCATAACTGTTATTAAATCTTTTCATGTTTGCGAATGACGAAAAAGGAGCGAAACGTGAATGCAAGCACATACTTTTTAACGTTAAAGAGAAGCTGATATCTCGAGACGCGTCTTGCAGTCAAAGTAGAACTCGTTCTCGCATTGCGTTGGGTTGACCTCATTTACGAAGATTTCGTTAAGAGGATTTCACTAGGAAAACTTATGCGCGACGAGGGAGTGTGCTTAGCGAACGCGTGAAAAATTCGAAAATTTTCTAAAGAGGCTTAAAGCAATTTTTGATTTTCATATCACGCGTGTATATGCTGGAAACTTGACGAGGCTCGTATAAATTGCGTGCTTGTATATGTGTAAATTTTATGGTTGCTTGCGCATGGCTGGGGAAAAATCAATGAAAGCTGTATACGTGCGTTTTTGAAAAATAATTTTTGTTGATTTTCTGCTCACGGGTTGAAAATTTATAGAGCCATAAAACTCTCATAAAAGTTACAACAAATATCGATAACGTTATAATAAAAATATTATACATTTCAGTGTGATATCGTATAAGGCTTATTAGTTAGGTCCATTAGAAAGGCTGCTGAAAAATGAGCGACGGAGACAAAACCATATTTGCATGACGCAAACGTTATACGTTTTATACTAATTGTAAGTGAAAATGGATTGTCGCGCTGCCTTTCAGCTATGATGTATTAATATTTACTATTCCATTAGTTAATTTTACGCAGAATATACAAAATCGTTGTATATTATAAGAATTTCCAGATATACATTTTTCATGTATAATATTTACGAGTTCTCCAGAAAATACCTGTACCGTCACAAATGAAATATTTGTTACTTGCCAACAAATACCCTTTAAAATCTTGTTTAAAAAGTCACGGAAAAACTGACGGTCCGTCTGCCCTCTCGGTTCAAGGAGAAAATCCTTTTCGACAATGAAATGACTCTTGTACAGTAATTACAAATCTTGTTTACCAAGCAAATTTTCATTCCGGTTTGATACGAAATCAATGGTGCATTCGTTAAAGATTCTTTGTGCACTTTTTCGTAGTAATCAAAAGGTATTTCAATCGCGCTCTCGGTAAAGTTGGGAATATTGCCATGACAAACAGCGAAGAAGAGGCAATATCTTTTGATTATATAGTCAGCATTGAATTTCAATTTTCGGAAATTGCTCTGTTATCCGCATGCAGCGACTGTAATGACTTTTTTTTTTACGAAAAACGATTTCCATCATCCAGTTTTTCATCGCCCCTTTTACGCTGCAGTAGTAAAAAAAAAATTGATGAATTTGTCCCGTATGCGCGAGCGCGCGAGTATTAGAAAGCTTTCATAAATGTGAGACTTCGTTACCATTTATCGGCCAACAGCGTTTATTGTTTGCCCGTAAACTATTGCGTTTTTGTAATAATAAAAAAAAAAAATACTGCATCACCCTTATACTATAGTTATAATTTCCACGTCGATTAAATTTCCGCGCGTTACGTTACGAAAAGCCTTTTAATCCTTAAAATTCGGAAAAAGCGAGTCTCCGCAAAAGCGTACGACCGTGTACAGTGGTCTCCGTGAGCCGGTCCCCGCAAGATAAAACTAGAAATGGAATTAACCTTTCACGTGGAGGCACAGCAGCCGAGGTGTGCAATAACAAGTACATACCGCGCCCGCGCTAGGAATGAATAATGCGCCGACACCCGCTGCAGTTTCGTCCGAGTTCCTCAATTATTGACGAACGGCTGGTTTGCTTGCCAAGCTTGTATAGTCACTGCTGCGCTATACACTTCCACTACTTCCAATTAGCGTCAGGGGATGACCATCGGGGACCTACATATACGTGCAGCTATGTATATACCGAGAACTTGTGGATTTTTCGCTGCATCGTGTATTTGATACGTATAGGTGGTTCACACTTATCCTGAGCACGGGTAATATCATTTTCTCATAATTGACGAGTACTTCTCATGGTATAAGTATAGTAAGACGTTATTGATGCCCGATCCCGATTCAAAACGTTCGAAAAGCGGTAAACATTCCAGCATATCATCGAGCAGAAAATTGTTTACGGGATAAAAAAGTTATTAGAATATATCTCACTGAATAGAATCGCTTTACGAGGCACTCGGCACACTAATCAGATCGCCGTAAGAGTCTTGAAAACTAACACAGCATACAAGGAGCCGCCCAGTCGTTAGTCTCGCGCAAAAACGCAAACAGCGCACACTAGCCAAAAGGCGGATAAACGTCCGATGAAGTTTCATAGCGTCATATATATATATACACATACACGCGGTGCGCACAAGTGCTCCTTAACTCTCGTGGCGACGGTTATATATAATTCGCGCGCTATACACGCGGTTCGCTCGATGAATAAAAAGGAATTAATTACGCGGAAGCGCGGCTTTCAAGCGCGTTATGTGTGGCGTCGAGCGAACCGCGAAATCCATGCGTCATTAAAATTAATAACCGACACGGCAGCTCTAATCTCTCTCTCACTTGCGCTCGGGCCAAAAAGTAACTGTGGAAGGGGGTGCACTAAAAATCGCTCAGTTTTATCGCTGTTTAGCGAAATTTTCGCTGGGTCATATAGGGCTGCTGCTACAAGCCATCGTGTGTTTGCCCTCTTAACCTCGTTTCCCTCTCTTTTCCTCTTTCGTGTCCGTTGCTCTCTCTCTCTCGCTTCAACCATAGAAATAAGAGAGGAAAAGCTCTCGCGTTAGCAGAAACTAGCTAAAGTAACTCTCCCTCTCTCTCTCTCGCTCTCGCTCGGCTATTATGTAAATTTTAATGCAATACCGACGTCGACCCTCTCTCTCCCTTTTTAACCGACTTACATCCGCCATCCGACCTTCCGGAACACTTATAAAATTAAGTTGCCGGGTTTCCTTCCTGGCGCGCTCTCTTTCTCCTCTCCCCTTTTTCCCGGCTGCAGCGGTGCTCGAGTATTTTCCCGAAGCCGCGCAATTACACTGCCGAGAGAAAGCGGCCGAGTGAAGTAGGGAAAAAAAGGCTTGGTGGTGGCAGCGGCTAAAACGGGGTTACCGCGAGCTGTTGGCGAGAACAGAGGGAATCGAGCTTAAACGAAGAAACGGGAGACGACCGCCTACTGTCGTATATAAAGGCTTGCGGGCGCGGTTTGAATTTCGAGCTTTATACACAGCTTGTCACAAGCTGCTCTGAGTCTGTGTGTGGAGTGATATATTGTTTAATTTTCTTTTGAAAAATCGAAACGCAAAAATACCGCTGTGCATCAGGCTTTAAGAAAAGAGAAACAAAAACAGAGAGCCGAGGCGGTAAGAAGCAATAGAGCGAAATAGGTGCCGAGACAAAGAGAGCTTTCTCTCTCTCTTTGTCTGCTAAAAGGCTTGAAGAGATCCGCCGCAGCGGGGCAAGAGGAAAAGAGCTCGAGGTAAGCGCGCGGCGCTCGCGGTGGAAAAGAGAGGAAGAAGAAATCACGAAAGCCCCGGCTGGTCGCCGCCGCCGCCGTCCTTCTCTATATATACCTTGCCGACGCTTATTCTCCTCATTACCGCCCACTAAAGAAGTTAATCGCACTATAGACTATGGCTCGAGAGTCTTTAATTATGCTCACTAACTTTGCATTTTTAACGACTTTTACCCTCAGCGTTCGCCGTCCTCCTCTCTCTCTCTCTCTACCTCCTTCTTCTCTTCCTTTTCATCGTTCCGAATAGAAGTGCAGTTTTAACCGGCGCGCGCGGAGAGGCGCGAAAATTTCCGTTGCCATTTCGCTGTACAGATATACATACTATATACCCCTCAATTTACTTTCTGACCTGCGATTCAATTGCATTGCGGGGGAGACGCTTAAATAACCTGATTCCAGCACCGAGTGACTGCTTTAAGATACACCGGTATACTTGACTTATATATTAGTTGTTACATCAGTAAAAGCTTACTTATTTTCCAACTAGTTTCAATCCGTATACGCTTGAAAGCTCGAGCTAAAAGACGCTTAAAATGTTTAAAAATAGCAAAAGCTCGTCTCAGGACAGAAAGCCGACGCGTATCGGCCATAAATAATTCGCCCAAGCACTCAAACTTTCCTCTCGCGACGCAATAATTCAAAACAAATTACCTCTAACCCGGCCTCCCCGTGTACCTACCGATAAGCCGAAGGCGTCGACGACGTATATATAGCAATATAAAAAAAGCAGAGCAGGCGAGGCGTTCCGTCTCTTCAATACCGCTATACGTTTAACGACTTTGGATACTTTGTGGCTCGTTACATGTATATATATACCGCTGATACGAGCTTCCTTCCGGATCGACTCCTATAATAATGTACATAGACGAGAAAGTGACTTGGACGTGTGTCTGTGTGTGTGTGTGTGTGAGTTGAGAGCTATGGGTTTTCTTAACGGCGACGTGATTGACGCGGCGAAATCGCGCGAGCTGCAGCCGCAGCTTTGACTTAACGTCAAATGCCCCTTTTGAGAGCCTTTGCTGCGAGGATCAAAAGCAGATCTCGAGGAGCTGTTCTTGTTTTACAGTGGATAACTTGCTTTTCATCGTTTATTCTCTATAATCATCTATATAATAATAACGAGCCTTGAGTTATTATTCTGTCAGGCGCACTGAAATTAACTCGGAATATATATAATAGATGCTTATCAATATTATTTTATATACTGAAAATTAAAAGCAGAAGACGCTCAAGTATGCCGTGTGTATTATATAACTCTAGCGAGGATCTCCGCACCGCAAAACTCATTGTTTCGAAAAGCCTGTATATATATATAGCTATATATGCACCGCAGAGCACCGTAACCTCTATCCGGGGACAGCAGGAGAGCAGGAGTGAGTTTTGGCCGGACCTCGCGCCAAAACTCATAAATAAAATACACGAGGCGCTTATCGGATATCTCTGGCGAAACGACCTCAGCCTGTAGCCGTCGAGTCATGGACGCCCTCTCGATATGAATCCATAAACGCCCTCTACTCTCGCCAAAACATCGATCCTTTGCGCCTCTTTCCTGCACATCATATGAATCAAATCATTTTTCCACATATACATATACCATGTATAACAACGCGACCAGTTGAATCTCTGAATTTCGTTAGAACTGTTTGCACTACAGCAGGTCTATGTACACAGCTATATTTATTTATATAGTATCACCAGACGCCGCGTGAATACGCTTAAGCGCAGGATAGAAGGCGGCCGACGGCTCTGCACGGCATCGCTTATGCACACTCGGGCTCGGCTATTTCGTACATACAACGTGAGTCTGTCGGCGACGCAGCCGTTCGCTGCAGAGCATATGTCGCGACTATACTCGCCTATACATATACATATACATCAGTTATTACGTGCACCAGAGGCTTATTATTCTTTTACCGAAGGTTTGCGAGGTCCGTATATTTCGTCGGAATAAAGAGTCGGTAGCTCACGCAGTGTATCGCAGAAGAGAAATTAAACTTTTTTTTTTCTAGTTTTTAATGCCCCCGTGAAAATTGCAGAGCGTTATGTGTATAGTGCACGTGTGGCAGGAGCGAGCGCAATTTTGACCGGCTGGACAGTGATGAATTTTCGAATTTATCAAACTCTCGTGTGTGGAACGCCGAGATATTTGACAAGGCTGGGCTTGGCGGCACTAATTTGTTAAACAAATACATTTTATACCAAAGCATCGATCGCGACCTCCTTCTCGTCTCGCTGTTGTTATTATATCATTCGCGATAATTGTTGACAAACAATAATATGCGAAAAGCAATTTAAACATTTCTATACGTTATTTGAAAAGTCAATTTTCTATACCCACACATTTTCCGATAATATTTAGCGACGAAAAAAAAAAAAAAAAAACTTATATTCGGACGTCAAATTTCGCGTCAAATTCTGCGGCGCGACACAAAAGAAATCTGAATTTCCCCTGATCGAATGCGCGACGTCTTCGATGCTTGCAGAGAAAAATCAAGGGAAGATGGAAAATTCGATGCCAAAGGCGCCCCCGAATAGTTTCAGTAGCTGGAATTGCATTGGAGGCTCGACGAAACGGAACTTGAGCTCTTTCGAGACGAAATCCCGGCAATAAAAACAATCTCGCAGGAGCTTGTACATAAATTGAATTGTTTGCTGGAAATCGAGTGGACTTTTGGTGTGTATAGGTATACTTACTTTCAAAGAAATTCCCAAACACACATATATATATACTTCGGAGGACAACGGCCGAAATAATCGCATGAGCCCAAAAAGCTCGAGCTTTGCATTTATTCCCTCCAGAGACAGTATAGAGAGAGAGAGAGAGACTCTTTAATTTCGAAATCAACAGGACGCGACGCAATGTGCGGAGAGCCGGGCTCTGCCTTTAGCCGAGATTTACATGCTAATGGAAGGTAAGCTCGTCAAGACGACCGAGAGATCCGAGAGCGGAGCAAGAGGGAAAGAGAAACGAGAATTACAATTTCACCGGGAATGAGTCGGCCCAGTCCAAGGTCGCGGAAATAATGCGCTTGATGTGCCCTGATGTCGAGGGCGAGGACACGAGAGAGAGAGAGAGAGAGAGAGAGAGCCGTCGGGGAAATTAAACAAGAAAGAGACGGAGAGGAGCGATGGAAGCACAGCCTTTTCTACGAGTATATACGAGCCTGCGTGCGCGGATAATCCGTTGGCAGGGAATCGTGGAAATTCACGAATCATTACTATTATTTCTCATTATTTGAAAATTAAAGTCAAATATTGCGATAAATTTCAATTATAATTCACTCATAAAAGGAGTCCTTATTTAAAACACAGCCATATATATATATACACGGCAGTACAGCTTAACGGTCCTATAAGCGAAATAAAAAAAACCCGCATTAAATCCTATATATACGGATACTTACAGTGTGTGTAGTGGAACTCGCAGTATAGCGCGGGGAGTAGCGAAAAAAAGCCGACAAAACAAGGCCGTCACGGAGAAACGTAAACAGAGAGAGACGGTCGCGTCGTGTTCGCGCGCGGAAGTGCTTGTACGCGAAGGGAAACGATGCCCCGGGGTGTTGAAATACGCCGCCGCTCTGCTCCCCCGGTAGTGCTCTACTGCTTCAGCCGTTGCCGGAAAGAGAACGCTGCTGGAGAGAGGAACGGGATAAATGCATTAATGCGATTCGAGAGGAAAGTAATTCGGCCCCGGGAAACCATGAAATATTGCCGATGCTCTCGCGCGCATACGGTGTATAATCTCGGCGATTTTCTCCGGGATGAATGAAATAATGGCTATGATTCGCTCTCTCTCGCTGGACTCGCTGATATGGATATACTATATTGTAACGTGCGTTATGAGCTGAGAGGAATACATATAGGGCTCGTTTATGAAAGACTGAGTAGTCGCGAAGCTGTTTTTGTGAGTGAGTTTCTTTGTCGGTTGCTTTTACGGCTATACGTTATCATAGGTGTATTGGTAAATTTAGTGTCTGACCAAGATAACCTTCGTAGCTATACCAAATCACAATCCCTTTTTACAATGCTGACAATTTTACGTGGTTTTTTAAAATTTTGTTCAAATAGCTTAATTCTCTGTAATATTCAGTTAGTTCTTCGAGAGCAAAGAATTTATTCATTTAGTAAAAAGTCAACTAATCGGACTAATCAACTGGACGATACGCGCTGTTTCAAACAAATCTCATCACGAGCGCTAGACCATATCAAAATTATTGCGCGGTCCCGTGGATATAAGTATGTATTTCCTCTCGCAGCAGAGCCCCACTAGTCCATATAATTCATTCACAAATTATGCACGAGCGAACGGCCAATCGAATCATAGGTGAATTAATCAGGCGCGAAGTTGGCAAGAAATTATAATTAATCCTTTGGAAGTCCGCGCGCGCGTGCTCCTTTATCTTTAGCGGTGCGCAGTCGAATATTCGAATGTATAATGCAATAATAATACCGGGGAAACTTTGCGCACTGTATCGAGAGAGCCGCTTGCTTGGCGATTATTGAACCGCGTTCGTGTGAAGGTGAATTCGGATTAATGCTTTGTTCGGGCTTATAATGTGGATCGCCGGCCCGCAAGGGATTATATTACCTAATGCATATATATATGTATAGTTGTATATACCTACAATACACAGGATGTATACGCGATTGTAAATTTACTCGTGGCGGAGATCGATAAACACAGCGATATATGCATAACGTATTAATTGCTGGGCTACTGATTGAAATAGAGTGTCATTGCACAAGTGTTGCGCGGCGGGTATTCTTACTCGATGTGATTTTGAACAATGCATCATGCTTGATATACACAATACAATTATATAATGAGAACGAATCCAGCCAGAAAGCCGCATCTTCCCTGTTTAAGCTAGTCGAATTAAAGGAAAGTACGCTCGGGAGTTTGCCTCGGAAATCTGGACTCGGCGGTGTATATATAAAGATCGTCAATCAGCGCTAACGATAATCAGCGCGGTTACGAGAGAGAGAGACAGAGAGTATAGCAAGCCTCGAGCAGCTGAGAAGAAGACAGCGCAGCTGGAGGAAATTCATTCGAAGCAAAAGCGTCGTCCGAACGACCGGGCGTCAACGTTAATGCGACGAGTCTGGCTAGACTCGCTACAGCAGATTAAAGTAATTAAGCCGGTGCTGCAGTGTAGAAGCCATTGGAATTTGCAGGAATCGGATGCGCGCACGGGCACGCCTCATTTCCTGTGGGGATCGTGCGCTCGCGCGCGCGCAAGAGCAGAAAAGCAATGACCGCTATTATTCAGAGCCCGAGGCACACGCTGCTGTATAAGAGAGAGAGAGCTGTGCGGAGACTCGCTACTGTTTTCTGGGTAGGAACACTGGTTGAGAGTCAGACCTGAGCTCGCAGTATACTGGATGGTTGGTGAGAACGAGGGTCGATGTATGCTTCTTTTATTTGTATTTTGAAATGACAAGATCGTTCGGATACACTGGTAGAACATAACCTATAACCAAAATGGTTTACGACTTTGCATTGACCATCGGTTTATTAACGATGTTGGTTAATAAAATATAACAGATGTAAGACTCCTACAAGCCTGCGTCTGCAGCTGACGCGTTCAGTTGTGTTCTCACACGAGTTCACACCTATACGGAATTTCTAACCTCAAATTCATGAATTCATTGTATCATTTTCAATAGATAATGAACGTAATAATTGATGCTAATAAATGTATATTAAGTATATTAATTGTTGTAATTGAGTTATATATTAGATAATAAACCACTTGACCCTTAATTAAATGTATAAATTCACAATTTGCTTTAATTTTAGACCGTTGGCTAACCGAACCGCTTGTAATGTGACGAAATAAGCAGTGTTTTAACATTACCGTATAATTATACACGTGATCATAGCAAATTTAGCAGTTCTCGATACCAGTGCGAAATAGTACTATTACACTTCTGTGATTTTAAATTTAAAATTTATACTCGAGCAACAGAGCAACGATATTATATTAGCGATCCTCGATCCTACAGCAGACCTCTTCGCGACCAATAAACTCCAGCAGCGAAGTCTACAAACGGGACACAGCGAAATAAAAGGATAGACTGCGCCAAAGTGGTGCGGCTGATGCGCAAAAGAGGAAGAAGAAGAAGAAGAAGAAGAGTAGCCACAGCAGCGAAAAGAGCGCTAGGCAAAGCGAGATAGAGAAAGGCTGTTTTATGCATGATTGCAAGCTGGAACACGCGAGTCCGGAAAAGTGCGGCTCGAAAAAAAAAGAAACGGCCAGCCTCAAGCTATATACCTATATACAGCCAAAAGCGAACTAACGTATAGGCGAGAGCGAGAGAGAGAGAGAGAGAGAAAAGTACATCGACACGGAGCCTGGGGAACGGAAAAAAAAAACAAGAGAGCGGCGAACGAGAGGGAACGGGAGTGAAAGATTGTCGGAAATGGAGAAACAAGAAGCGAGGTCGAACGGACCGAGAGGGAGTAAAGTGTATCCGCAAAGTCGGTTTCAATGCTTTTCGAACTTTCTATGCATTTCAATTCTTAAAGCTTTCGAAAGGCGTCGCTCTGCACCGGTGCGACTCATGCAGCAAGAGGGAAAGAGAGTTCGCGAGAGGGTAAAATGTTTTCTGATAGTTTCAGCATGTTTTATTAAGCCACCTGATTTATATTTCTCTTTCCTGCGGATCAGCGAGCCCCGGATAATTCAGGCTCCCATTTCCGATTACAGTTTGAGTACTCGAATTCGCGGCGCACCTGCAAAATACTACAGATCATATACTTACGCTAATTGTTTCCTCTCGTTCCCCTCGACTGAATAACAATTTTTTTGACCGAAAACACACAACTGCATCAGTAGCATCATCAGCTCCTGTCAAACCCTGGAATTTCAAGGAACTTGCAGGATGAATACTTGAGAAAACGCTACAACTAATGGAGCACAGAGAGAGAGAGAGAGAGAGGGGCCACCGGAAAGTTAGGCAAACGGGTATGAAAGCTTCGCTGCCCCGGCTTCTCTTTGACAGTTTGCAGAAATGCGATACACATCAGAGGAACGAGATGCGAGAGAGAAAGTCGAGCTTTTCCTTCTCTCAGTCACACAGTATAGCACACACATATATATATAGCAAGCTCCGAGTGAGTGAGAGAACGCTTGAACAATAGCAAAGGTATTTTTGCAACTCTCTTTTGGATGAGAGCCTCACAGGCTGCTGCTGCTGCTGCATCCATTTTTACCTGGCGCCGCCGCGCACATTTTACTGCACGCGTGTGCGCTGGCTTTTTCGCTGCAGCATCAGTTATACTCTCTCTTTTGCATTTGTGTGTCTATGCGCCTTCTGTTCTTTCTGCGAGCCGCGAAATTCTACAGTTCGCGTTATATTATATACGCGCGCGTGTTTTACGACGACTATAATAGGAGTAGCTGGGAGAGAGAGAGTATTTATTTATTGGTGCCGCCGCTCGCGCGAGTATAGCCGAGAAAGTTTCGGTGCCCCGGGATGATGCATGGGAAATTTTGTTGGCTCTCGAGGTGTAAACGAGTTTTGTTTGCTTGATTTTTGACTGAACTGCAGCTGAATGAGTTTGACTAATGAATTTCGACGAGAGAGAGAGATAGGTGGTCGTATATATAGTTTGTGAATTATTGGCCACTTTTCCAACTGCCGTTTGTCTTTGCAATTTCACATAGCCTTTTAATCTAATGCGCCTTTCATCAGAAAAGAATCTCTAAATAACTCAATTTCATATATATAACGCAGAGACAAATCAAGTCAAATCAGATTTGACCGCAATGTTTCAGTGAAACGCGCATCAGGCGAAACACTCGGCATTTGCATATATACGCGAGCAGAGAGAGAGAATCAGCTTCTAGCGCAGCGGCCATAAAGTTAAAAACGTAAAATCGAAAAAACACCGCCGCGCCTCTGGCTTCTTTTTCCAAATCCGCTGAAACACGCGCGTAACAAGCTCTCGAGCCCTCCGCAAAATTTGTTATTTTAATTCTCCAAGTTACAATTTCTCCGCTCCTTCGCCTCGAGCTGCGTATATACTCTCCGTATAAATTAACAATAAATCCGCACGCCCCGACTCTTTCTGTCCCGACCGAACAAACCAAGCGTAGTAAACAAAAAGGCGGCCAGAGACCGGAGCCGAATATTCGTTCTTGTCTCGCGACTCTTTTTTTTTTTCCTCCTCTGACTTTATTATATGCTCGCATTAGGAGCACTATAGCGTCCGAATGTTTTCCCGCGCGCGGACTTTATATACCTACGGTGCTTTGAATTTCAAAGCCATGACTTTCAGAACGAGAGTAAATATAATTTACAATAGCCGGTTATCGAATGAGCGTTTATTCATATTTTAGTAGAAAAAAATGCCGAAAGCCGTAGATTGAAAAGAATCCGAACAAATGGAAAAGCCGCGCGAGTTAATTTGGACAGAGATTAAAGTGACTTAATATTATGTATGTATTGATAAACAACCGTGAAAGGAAGATTTTTTGTTAAAATAAAATCACTTTGATACACATACGCTGACATACAAATATACGCAGTATAAAATCTTTTTCACTGTCGGGTTTACGAACGGCTGTATAAATGTATATTTTTCACCTGGCACCTACTGACTTTGACGGCCGGTAATCCGGACAGAAAAACGTTTCAGTATAAGCTTTAGTGCGTGGAAAAATCTTTTCATGATTCACGCTACTCTGGCCAACTGAATGAACTCCAGACGGATTATCCGGAAGCCAAAATCGCGAAATTAAATTGCGTGCTATACTATTATCATAAAAACTGCTACGTCGTGTCGCATTCAAGTACAATTTGGAAATAACTTTTTTCACTCATCTGCGAGAATAAGAATTTAAAATGGGGATTTGCTACTGTCATTGTTCTTTCTTCTGAAAATGGTATCAGGAAATTCTTATTTCCGAACATTATTTTCTTACTCGATGTTCCGTGTACACGCCATCAGACGTATTTCCTATTCGTATTTCAATTTTCATCGCTTATGCATCAGATCCAAGATCGCGAGACTTAATGAAAAATCAAATAACTTTTCATCCGCGCGTTATACTTCGCTTCTCTGAACATCATCTCCCTCGCGAAACTCGAGAAATGGAAAAAGTCGAGCGTTCGCGCATCGAGCCACGCGATTATAATAAAATATGTAAATTTCATTACTTCCATGCTCGCGCGGGAAACGAGGCGATTCTTTGAATCTCCGCGCGTACACTAGATATCGCGTCATTGTGTCCCTTTTCTCTTTCTCCCGTTTCCCTCTTGTGACCTTTGTAGCGCTTTTTGCGCTCGCGTTTTCGCTTTGGCTCGTCGGGCTGTGTGATGCAGTGAAAATAAATAGTGCTAGCAAGCACGCGGAGGCATCAAGAATCCTTCGTCTCCCCGGAGGTGAAATTCATGAAGCCGGAAGCCCGGATAACGCGTAGTTAGGAATTCGCTTTGTAGTTTGACGAAGGTCCTTTGAGAGCAGAGCGAACGAGTCAAGTCACCAAGATAATGCATATGCTGCTGCTGCTGGATGATGAAACAAAGGCGATAAGATGATTGACGCTGATAAGGATTTGGAGAACGATTTAATAACGCCGGCTCATGTCATTACACACCAATCAGGGCCTATTGTTTGCCATCTTGTATTTTTATTTTAATATTTGTTATTACTATAGATTTTGTTGATGATTTGCATTTGTATAGAGTACAATATTCATTTAATTTCTATTCAGTTGATTTTCTCAGCACACCTACTATTTCGAAATTTTATAGTGCGAGTTGTGACGTGTTTCGTGTATAAATTCTCATCTGTAACTCTAACTTTAGTAAGAAGTTTTCTTCTGATGTATACGAGATTTGAAATTCAACCTTTTTCAGGGCTTTTGAATTTCGGGTGACTCGTATCAAAGATTTGCAGCTGAAGTTATCAAGAACCTTTGCTCATTAAACTTGTATTCGACTTAGAAACTACTCAAATTTGGTGCCAAAGTCACGAAATATTCAAAACCACAGGCATTAGAAGATGTTTTTATTGGAATTAGTCTTTGTACTACATACAACATTCACAAAAATAAAATTTTTGTTTGCTTTTATGTTCACTTTAGCTTTTTTACAATTACGTATAATACACTTTGCTCGAATCTAATTGTCTTTCAACTTTAATCTAATTCTCGATTAGACAGAGTTATCAGTGAATGAAAGCCTATTAAGTATAATTATTGCGATAAGCCGATATATCTTTCTTTATTACGATGAGTTTTTCACAAATGTGTGTAACAATCGTAAATATGTGCGAATGTATTATTTTTGCGGCTAATCATTCAGACGCTTCATTATCTGTGATTGACAATCCTGAATAATCTTGACAGTTTAATATGTTAGATCGATTCATCAACCGTCTATAAAATATCTACATTATAAAAATGCGACATGCGCGATAAAAAAAGTTGTTATCAAGTATATCCGATATCTTAGTGGTTAATTTTAACAAATCGTGTTCGTATAGGACGTGCTGGTCTTATGACAATATCTAATAAAATCTTCACATCAGCTGATCTATCAATAGGCTCCAACTTAAAATTATACAAAATACGAGCTATCAGCGATTTCAATTCCATCAATGCAAATTTTTGACCTGAAACACATTTGATAGCATATTGTATGGTGCAGCTTGCAGAATATTAGTATGTTTGTTAAAAATAAAATTACCTATGCAATTTCGAGGCCCTGCGCTGAAAGGAATGTACGAGAAAGGGTGACGTCCTTGAATATTTTCAGGCAGAAATCGATCAGGATCAAATTTGTTTGGTTCTGGCCAAAATTTTGGATCCCTTTGGATAGGATATAACTGAACAAATACTTCTGTATTTGCTGGTACAAGGTATTTCTCTAAAAATTAAAACAATACTCTTGTAACATTATACAGAAGAATATAATTTTCATTCGATATGAATGATGTCAATTATACTTAATTGAAGGTCTTCTGTGATGTAACGTGAAATGTGGGCAACAGGTGGATACAGACGCAAAGATTCTTTAATGCAGCGTTCGAGATAATTAAATTCTTGCAATTGCGGCATTCCTATTTTACCAGCGCTTTCGGTTAAAACTTTGATTACTTCGGCCCTGGCTTTTTCCTGAATTACATTTAATTTAATTTGATTCAACTCAAAACTCAAATTACCTTCAATAAATATTCAAAAATACGCCGTAGGACTCAATTAAAATAATGGATACCTGGATCTCTTCATTTTCAGCTAACAGCATTAATGTGAATGTCATTGCCATTCCGGTTGTGTCGTGGCCCTACGAAAATGATTGAGATATAGAAAAAAGTTGATAATATAATTCCTCTTTTAAATAGTATACTTCAAACATGAAGGTATCCACTTCCTCTCTAATCCCATAATCATCTATCAAGTTATCCATCTCGGCTGACAGTAAAAGATCAAGCATTGCCAGTCGCTTCTTGCTGCCTAAAATAAAGTTTCAATAATTTTTTTTTATTCGAATTTCTCGCAAGTATAATAAATATCTTGATCATTACTACTGTAAACGTCATCAAATTCTGATTCTTTTATGTCATCTGTCAAACCCTTTAAATACTTATAATCCGTATTTTTATGATGTACTTTTCGTTCCATTATAACCTGTTGAATGTAAAATAACAATCTTACTATGATTAGGGAGGCATCAGTTTTCATGTTGTATTTTTCATGAGTGTCGAGAAAATACCTTATTTGTAAAGTCATGGAGAGTCTTTAAAGTTTCATCTTGCAGTCTCTTGAGTCTCCAACATATATACATAACCCAATCAGTCAAGTAAGGTCTTGTGATCCTTCAGCAATAATCAGTACTAATTAGATTACAAAATATCAACATTTGTCATTTGAAGTTGTGTCAAATATACCTGTATACCGTAATGTTTCCCATCGTATAAACAGCATTCTTATATTTTTCTGCAATTTTGCTTTCAATTTTATCTAAAGCGACACCCATGGCAGACTCTAATGTTATAATAATTAATAAAACTTTTATTGTAAATCGGCACTCAAATATGATATTATTATAATCGATAAAAGAATGTATAATCTGCATATTATTTAATTACCGCAAATAATATTTAAAGTATACTTTGAACTTAGTGGTGCTAAATCTTGAATTGTGTCGTCACCTTCTTCTCGCATTGCTTGCACAAATCTCTGTGCATTTTCATTCGTAATATCCACATATTTCTTTAAAATATTAAAATGAAATGCTGGTGTTAAAATTTTACGACGACGCCTCCACTTTTCCCCTACAAAAATAGAAAGCTAAAATGTTATGAATCTTTTTATTTGCCGTTTAAGTATGTTTCAAGAAGCACATTCTCACCTGTACTAGTCAAAAGACCCATTTTCAACCATGGATGTAAATATTTGTACGCATAACCTTTCTCGATGTGTTTTTGAGATGTTAGCAAAGTCTAAAATAATATTATAATGCATTTATAAATTAGATGCATAAATAATAAATAGCGTTTGAGATTATGTTTTATAAGTGCTTACTTCTACATCGTCTGGATCACAAATGCTGACTATACTGTAAAAATGTCCGAGCCAGACTTTTGCAGTTGGATAATACGCATCAGTATATTCTCGTACCGTATCCCACAATCGATCTATTGAAATTAATAAAAAATGTATAATATGGATTGTTGAACTCTAAAAATCAACGCTAGATAGTAGTATGAATATTTTAGAAAAATAAGTTTTAGTCTTACCTATGGGTGTGAGACCTAGGAATAAATTTCCTATGACTGGTAAACCTGGAGGTCCAGGTATTTGATTTAATAATTTAACTTTTCTTTCGTCTCTATTATTATAAATGTAGTAAAATATCAATCCTAATATGCACAACAAAATGTATATTGTCATGATGATATAATTTGTAAAAAAACGTTTTAGTTCAACCTTATATCAAACAAAATTTGATGTTATCTTTGTATGAACTAACAAATAATGCATAATAACTCAAATTTTCTTTTAAATCAGCTTCAAATCACGCACTGTTTTCAAACAAACTGACAATTTATATCGCCAGTGCATGCATTTATTGTTATTGAGCATTTAATCTTATTTAGAGATCTGTCATTGAATTCTGTCGCAGAGATAAGATGAAAAAATAAATTCAACGATACAATAAAATAATTACTGACAATTTATATGATATTATTACATCATCATTTTATAAATAGGTGTTTCTTTAGTACCGCAATTCTCGATACGGCAAAAAAAAATTAATAAATCTATAAATGAAAGAAAATAAAAGCGCTGCGTATCAACGCAGATAAGAAATACTGGATAAATTATTCGCGATTTTTTTATAGTAAACTTATTTACGTTAAACAATTCTCTTGAGCTCTGCCGAATAATTTAATCGTATAATTGAAAGCGTTGATACTGCATTGGTATATGATAAATCAAGTCAAGAACGGCACTAGAATAAAGCATTTGCAACCAGGATTTCGACTTGACTTGCTATTCCAACAGAATTTTTACGTCATCGTCTCGACGATTCGTCACAGCAAGGCTACATAAGGAATATGCCCATCATAAAAGAGAAACGACGGGCACTAGGTTGCAGGCTCGACTCTCCATCTCGCAAAGCGGATTCGCGCCGTATAAGAGTATAACTCGAGGGAAAAAACAGTAAAGCGAAAGGAATGTTGATTTTTGTTTGCATATTGTCGTATACATACAGCGCGATGTACTCTATCCCTGTAAACCTTTCAGGATTTTCGCATCATGATATCTTGAAGATTGAAAAAGTTAAGCATATCTATTTTAGAGAAATTTCAGAAACGCATTTAGTTTCAGTCTATTTTGAATTAGCTCTTGTATACACACCGCCTAATAAACCCCCGGCGTAATATCTCCCTCCTTGTCCATCGGAAAATTTCAGCCGCTCGCATCAGTTCCAGCCCAGAATCATCATCGTCAGCAGCGCACATGCACAGCAGTCATCAACGCGGTGCAGCTTCCCAAAAGCCCTCGTTCTCAAAGACGAGTGCCCAGAGCTACAGGCATGCAGCAGTAGGTTATATACACTGTCCGGTTCGCGATCGGCGAGCCAACCATCCACATACGCAGGCGGCACGGCGCAGTGGCCTCGGCCAGCAAATGAATGATTTGCATGGTTGCCGCATGGACGATTTGCCCCGCCGGGCGTACCAGTGCGCCTTATCTGGCGGCTACACACGTGGTCGCGCACGGACCGCTGGTCAATAATTCGTAATTGGGTTATCGAGGCGTCCACTGGCGCAGCTCGCGATAGATTCCGGCCAATTTGTTGAAATCCCGCCTACGCTATATATAGGCTCGCCGCACTTGACCGCCGATGCTGATTTCGGCACGCGAGTCGCTGAAACTGCGGCGATAGTTGAAAGTGTCAGGAAAAAATATGAAAGTTATATGTATTCTCTCTCGGCTCTTTTAGAAATATTGTATTGCCAAAACCAACAGAATACTGCTGTCGATGAATAATGGATAGGATTTCGTAAAAAAATTTAATTTCATATATTCAATGAAGTATACGTGCAATATAACAGCTCGTATCTGCGTAACTGACATACGTACGCGGTTTTGAGTTGAATAAATTAATATAGAATACCTCGAAAATAATACCGAACTGAATGTCGCTTCCCAATTAAATTATTGTATGCATGCCTATATAATCATCGAATAATTGACTATTATACCTATCGAGTTTCCATTCTACGAATACTCTCGGATTATTGAAAAATAACAGTATTTTCATATAAGTCCGAAAAATTTCAAGTATTTTTCGCACCAGCAGCGAAACGAGCGCATCGACTAATTTTATAGAGATTAAAAATTCCCGCGCGCTTGCGATCACTAAACGCGCACACGCAGCCGTTAAAATAGCATTTCACGGCTGTCCGGTGAATCCATCGAACGAACTCGCGAGGGAATTCCGCACTAGCATACTTCCTGCGCCAAGAGTAAACGTCTAACGTCTAGGCTATCAATAGGCGCTAAAGTATATAGTGTGAGATTTCCGAAACTATTTGTAATTGCGTTTTTTTTCCGCTGCTGCCGTTTTGTACACAATATATATACTTTAGTGTGTATCTCGATTCTCGGTCACTGATCAGGTAAGTTCGTTGTGCGGCGGTTTTCCTTCGCTCCGTGAGTTCCTGAAGCGCCCCAACTATCGAACGGCAGTTATAATGAGAGTCGATGGTTATTCGTATACGCTGCACCATCGGTGATCGGCGCGGGAAAAAGCCGTATATCGTAAATCCGGTTTGACGTCCCGATGACTCGATTAAGTCCTTAACGAATTTTCCATGCGATGGGCAGCTCTTGCGCTGGAAATGACGCCGACGCCTTTAATAATGGAGTTTGTTTCTTCTATTTCTACCTTTCTGATTGATATTTGGAATAAGATAACGCTTTTTCGAGGGCTAATTTTATCTGCTCGGATATAAAAGCTCTTATCGCTTGATTACCTAATACAATAATATATAGCTCAATCATGGCTTATTATTTGGTTAACTTGGACTTTGGCCATTACGCGTATACTGATCAGTATATAGGTAGGTCGGCTTTAATAATAATTTCGCAAACAGCATCTGCGCGCTGGTATATTTAATACCCAGTAGTATGTAGAGCTGGTATAATTACTCAGCAGTAGGCAAAGGTCGCCTGCAAATGTTTGCCTACCTCGCAAGCTTATACCCGCAAACCGAGAGCTGGCCCCGTAATTAATACCGAATAATCAATTATTCAAATAACACACGTTGGTTAATGGAAAATTACACGCTCAGTGGATAAATCAGCCCCTTCGAATTTTATCCGGCGATGAGTGCAGTATAGAGCTTTTCATCGGAGCTTCGCGGACTGTTTTCGGTTTTGCACATCCAGAGAGAGAGAGAGAGACTGGCTAAAACCGCAGAGGTCGGCTCTGTCGCGATGGAGAGACCGGCAAATTTGCAATTAATTTGATGCACATTTCTGATGCATCGGCATCCGGTCTGCTGAAGAAGACCATTAATTTTATAATTGAATTCTCCGCGAGATAGTTCATATCGGGACTATATACCGCTCTGTCATTTCATAGGCGTACCTGCAGCGACTTACTGCGCTAATAATGAGGTCAGAGCTTTCTTGCGCTATCTACGAATATACGTATATATCTAGGCGATAACTCTGACTATTTATAAGAGGAATTATCGATTTTTAGCTCACATCAAGCGACCGATGAATATATTAATTATTGTACATGCGTATACGACTGTATAATATACAGTGGTCGTCGACTAAATACTCGCCATCACGTATATATTATATTTAGGATGCGTAATTGCCGAATATAATGCGAGCGATATATATATATATATATATATATATATACAGCTCGTTATTAATACCGCTGTAGCCGCGTTACAATTCAAAGCTCCCATCAACGTCAATCCGTAGACCAATAATGTCATGTCTCGGTGCATCTCTATACATGCCTCAACGAATTATTCAACAAAGCGATCATTTACTGGGTGGCATGTGTTGTTAATGTAGCATACGCGCATATCAATCCCACGCAATATTGAGCAGCGCCATTAGGAAAAAGTATAGTGTTTCCATCACATATATACATTAGTAACGTGTAAAAGAGTAAATCGCATTAGCAATGGAGAATGGAATCCCTCGAGGCCCATTAGGATAATCCCAATGCACTGATGGGTGTAGCTGCGACGCAACAAAACTTTTTTTAGTCTGATTAAAAATTCCCGGCATGCGACGTGCCGATCTACCTCGTGTACGGCTTCTCGATATCATGCTACTGGTCCTGCATAAAGTCACAGCCGCGTCGCTAACTTATTTTCTCGCTCATCAACTCGAGACTCGACGAGGAGGAGAGCTCGGAGAGTTGGGAATGCGAGTCCCGTGTCTCTTCTTCATTATATCCGATGCAAACTTAATCGTTATCTTTGCGGACAACTTATTCCGACTTTTATTCTTCCTTTTCCGTATATATGTATATATATATATATACGTTTTACAGTCTCAGCCTTAAATACACTTGTCGGTCGAGCAAATAATCCCAATACTCGTTTTTGTACGACACGCGGATCTTTGATTAGCAATAAAAATAGCCAGGATCAATGGAAGCAAAAAAAGAAGCGCAAGAGTTCGCAGCGAAAGACAGATCGCGGAAATCTTAACACGTACCGGGGTATTCCGTCGTCGTGTAAGGAATTTCTGGCTCAGTCTGAGAAATCAAGGGGTTGGTATATAGGTATACCTATAATAGAGAAGAAGGAAAGATCGAGCAGTTTTACACACGGCGCACGTCTACTGCTAGCCGACGGTTAACGAAGCACTCGGCACTTGTTCACTAATACAGACTACATACTATACAATATTACGCTCGACTCGGAACTGCTGCTTCTACGCGGGGGCTAATTTTTTAGCGAAAAGGAGATGGGGTTTGTATTGGACGTTTCACTTTTAATCATGGCTTTAATTTAGACTCGATTCAGATTCAGAATGAAAATTTCTTTCGACTCACGCAAACTGCAGTTGAATTCACAGCTGTAATAGTTTTATTTCTCGATCCGTATATATAACCTATACGCAGCAAGCAGAGAGAGAGAATTAAGTATTGCACCGACGTAGCCGCTCTCGCCGCATTAAATCGATCTTCGGCAGTGTTGCAGGCTTCTTTTTGCTCGGCTATACAGAGGCCCTTTGTGTAATTACGAGCAGAGTCGCTTTTTTTTTACCCCGCCAGCAACGCTTGTACGAATAACTTTTCCCGCGTTGCCGCGCGACGCCGGCGCGGGTATACTTATTATCGCCGCGTCATTGTTCTCCTTCCCTCTAGGTATACTTCTTTTGCCTTTATTTCGAGGCGAGTTTTATACGATGCTCCTCGCTCGGTAGGTACTGCATTTTTCCGCGGAGAATTGCTTGTCCTTTTTTCCGAGTAGCTGTATATGCTTCCTCTCTCTCTCTCTCTCTCACGCCGAGAGCCGAGTTATTAGCGTAAGCGCAAAGTTTTCTAATTTAATAGTCGCCCTGCGCTCTCGCTTATTTTTTTCAAAATGTCGAGCGCGAATTAAGCTTTTGTTTCGCGTCTTTATGGCGCAGTGGAGCAGCTGTTTTCTCAGATACCGCGCGCTGCGTGCTGGAAAATACAGAAGAGACGGACGTACCGAGTTATTAGATGCAACTGTTCTTGTGTTCCGTGACAAATTGCCTCTTTCAGCGAGAGACGCTTTTCTTTGAATTCTTTGCGTGACATGCGTCTGATTTCATTTTATCTGGTAAATTTTTCAAAAGACCTTCCTACTTTGTGAGATTCTATATAACATGTTATACATTTCAGACGTTTCTATATTTTATTGCATTTTTTTACAATATATATTAAAATTTCCAGCACTGGGTTATATAGTCAAAGTAATTTCAACTAAGCCATGCATCGATGGCATATCGTTCCATATCAATCATTATACATCGTGTCAAAACGCGACCGCCGACATATATAATCAGAATTCCAAACTGCAAATGAACCGGTGAAGAGGAAAGTATGGGGTACTTTTAGAGTTTAATTAGGAAAAAGTGAGCCTGCAGAAAGAGATAGAGCAGATAAATAGTCGACGACGCTGATGGTTCCAATTGCAATTACTCCCTGGCGCAGAGCGTGTCAAAGCCGTGGAGAGAAAGAGAAAGAGAATAATGAAAGCCTCTATACTATCTCAACTCGCTTTCTTCCGAGCGATGGATCGACGAAAAGCTGCGCGTTTTACGTGCGCGCGCTCTTTTCTTATTGTTGACGCGCTTGGCGTGGATAATTGCTTTTTAAATTAACCCAGGAACAAATTAACATATCAAACGCCTTGATGTCGACGAGAGGCTACTGCCGTCCTCTCGTGCATTGTCTTTGAGATTTATTCCTTTGGGCTCCGCGACGCTGGCTTCGCTGTCTTAGCTTTGTTATGCAATTCTCTTGATGTTTCTTGAATTAGCTCGAGTCACGTTATACCGTGTGATTTCGCCGTCTCTATATACAAGGCGTATCGTATAATTAGAAAGTTAATAACACGCATATACGTGGACATTATTAACCAGATATTCTGTTGGACCGCCTGTTATGTCCGTTTTAATGTCAAATATTTGACAGGGTATATACAAACCGCATATATCTTCACCTACACTCAGCTCTTTTATTAACAGTCTATTCCATAGTTTTGAAAGCAGATAAGAGAAAGAGGAATATTTCAAGCTAAAATCTCGGAATCTCGCTACTCTACAAGGCAGATATAATAAATAATCGTTTTGAAATCGAAAAAAAAATCATCTCGAATACCGAACCGTTTAAGCAAATATACCGATAAACAAACACGTCGCTTTTTTGTATCCAACAGTTCCCCTGACGGTCTTCTCATACTCTCTATACCTATAGCTACCCCCTCCGGTTAAATTAACGCCGAGCGCGGGAAATGCCATTGTGTAATTGCCGATGTTAAATTATCAGTTTCTCCGTGTTTGATCACCGCGCTCTCGGCGCACGCGAGTATAGCGCGCCAGCGGGAAATGCAAATCTCTGCTGTGTGCTCGTGATTCTATAAATATACCATATATATGTATACACCTATCTGTATATCACGTTGCGCCGTGCGCATGTGTATACACACTGCGTAAGAGCGGCCGGGGTGGACGTGCGTCAGAAGGTCGACAAAGTTAGTTCGATTTCTTTTAACTAAAATTTCTAATCGACGTTTTTCGACCTATATATATATATATATATATATATATATCGATAGCCACAATACGTTCTCGATACACGGTATATATATACAAGTTTCGCGGTCGCTCCAACTGTTCTTTCCCTTAGGTCTCTACGCGAATTTCCATCTCGGCGTGAACGAGAACTGCTGCACATGTGTCCTCTCCGCATCTCTCCCTGCAGTAGTAGTCTCTCTGGCTCATTTCCGTTAGGCATCGGCGACGTTGGCGTGCAGCTCGCGCAATGCGGTTTATAGGATTTCGCGAGTTTCGCTGGCACTTGGTTAGAACTAAATTAACTCCTCTTCTGCTCCGTGAGGCTTCTCTCTCTC
Organism: Cecidostiba fungosa; assembly: GCA_900474305.1. Classification (NCBI taxonomy): domain Eukaryota; kingdom Metazoa; phylum Arthropoda; class Insecta; order Hymenoptera; family Pteromalidae; genus Cecidostiba; species Cecidostiba fungosa. The sequence continues at coordinate 4,340 of UCOJ01000250.1, read as the reverse complement.
TCTCTCTCTCTCTGCCAGACTATCTCATATAGATGATATAGCTTTGGCTGTCCCGTAAGTGGTCGGATGTATATCGCGCTCGCGACGTCAAGCGGAATCGCGATTTGCGGTTATTCTCGGCAGGCGGGACGTATTTTTCTTCAGAGGAGAATCGAGGAAATGCGCCGCTACGAGCATCAGTATTTTCTTCTTATGTGTGTGTGTGTGTACATCGCGCTTGAATAAATCGAGGCTTTGGATCACGATTTTCAACGGGAGGCCGATATATACTTATACAGAATTCGCTTCTCTCTCTCTCGTGAATCATGCAGTTTTTCACCTTTAAACGCATATGTGTGCTCTTTCTCATCTCAAGTCAGCACACTGCATCGTATATTAGTTTGATAAAAGTCCAATCCGGCAAACTTGCTTTCATATCCGACTCGTGTCTAATAAGCTCTCGACGCCTATATATACATATATACTTGGCGGAATTAGCCTGGCTCGTGAGCATTAGCACGACGATTATTAAGACGACGTTTCGGCCGCCGGCCTTTGAGCGGGAAAATTAGATTGCCGAGAGCGCGAGAAGTTTCGGAGCCGCGAGCGGCGAGTGCTCCCCTGCTATACACACTTCCTTTCCCGAGAGTATATAGCACAGCAGACGTAGAGAATCTAATCTTATTGCGGAGGGGACGAGTACTAAGCCCGACGCGCTTGACCAAAGCCTCTCTCCAAGTGCTCGCAGAGACCTGCATCATTATCAGTACGTATAGCTACTCTTCTGTATTATAACACTTGACTTTTACACGTTTTATATTATCTATATATCTATCGGAAGCTTTGTAGTGAGTAGATCGAGGGCGAGTACGGTAAGACACAGGCGTAGAATACTTTTTCGTCAAAATGTTTCCCAATCTCGTGCATGTAAGCCAACCGATATACAAGTCCAGCACTAGGGCCTATATATATACACAGTTGTATGGGCATCAGAGACGGCAGTTCGGCCAGAGAGAGGTGCAAACAGCGAAGAACCAATCAGCCTAAAACGCAACTGAGAGCCGGACACGCTGGGCTGCACACACTATAGACGATGTACGTTGTACGCAGAGCCCCTCGGACTGTTGATTTATCCTGTTGACAAGTCCATTGCGCCGCGGGACTATATACCGGCCAATATCGACGCGGGCCGCCGAAAAAAACAGTACCGTACGCGCGTGAAAAACGGCCTGCTCGCGTCCGCTGCAATTTATTTAATTACATCGTCGATTGACGAGCCGATTGATCCGATATGTGTATAACCCCCCTCTGATACCTCCCTGCGTATATATATACATATAGCTACAGGAGAGTGTGATGGTCGATTAAGCTCGCGCGTAATCGCTCGCTTTGTGCGAGCCAGAGCTTTTATATGTTTTTTGTTTTGTTTTACGCGCATTGTCGACGTTTCAGCATTTCGCACCGGCGTTTTACTCGTAATTCCCATTTGGCTGTTTTATTTTTTTCGAGAGCTGGGCGCAGCGCTCTGGCTTTTTCGGCGCGTTTGGAGATGCGATGTTGTTTTGATGGTTCGAGCGCTTTTTGGAATGTTTGCTACTGGTTGGCCTTTTTTTGTTTTGCTGGATAGAAAATAAAATGATCGGCTGAATGCGACACGAGCCTCGAGAGGAACAGGTAAACAGACTCCGGGTTTTTAGATGTTTCCTCGAGTGTTTGAGCGCGCTATTTACTACGTACTGTTTATTCTTGCGTAATTCCTCGAAAAATAATGACATTATTTTAATAAAGATCGCTTTACCACACAGCCGTGTATACGTAAGCGGCAAAACACGAAGACAAGCATCTCAAGGACGATTGCGCACAATGGAAAGTCAACTCCCTCTCGGTTCTCGCAGCAGCGAAGAAGACATCGGGAAAAAGAAAGCTCGCACGATGCACTCGATGTCCCTTTAAAATCCAAGCACCGGCAGTCAATTTTCATGCGTCCCATATCCGACAGCGCAGCTATACTATACAAATACTCCTCGACCCTATATACCCAGTCATTGTTTCTGCAGCAAGTATAAAATGACTGCTCGTCTTTAAAAAGGAAAAGCTCTTGCTGATCTTTCTTTCTCTTTAAGTCAAATCGCCGATGTGGCGCGCGGCGCAAACATATAACTCTCTCGCGCGCGAGCAACGTACATTTTTACAAGCTCCATTTCGCGCGTCTGCCCTCCTTAAAGCTCGACGAGACGCTCTTGCGTGGGTGTGTGTGGGTGGCTGCTATACTATGCTTCTGATGTCGTTTTTGTTGGAGAGGAGCTGCCGACTTTCTCTGTATTTTTGTTCTCGCTAGAGGACTTTTTTGCCGCCGAGTCACTCGAGTGCGAGCGTTTCTTGAATTACTGTATTGTATGCGTAGTCAAGAGGCGGAATCTTGTTTACCTCGACGACTGCTGCTTTTGCGCGAACAATAACTATTTATGGCTGCGTCGATAAATTGTCGAGTGCAGTGTTTTACCAAAACGAATAAGAGGAAAACAAGGAAAGCTGTTGTAATGTAATAAAGGAGTAGATTATGATGAGAATTTGTGATCGGAAATAGAATGAAATGAGGTTTCTTAATAAAATTCTAAAGCGCTATTATTTTGATAATTGTAAATTAACATTTTACTGTGCATCAGATTCATCGATATCTGTTTTGTACGAGCCAATAATTGGCTGCTAACTTTTCACCGGCGACCGGATGATTGCTTTGTTTCTTGGGCTTATTATCACAGACAGCTATTATGAAGATCTCTTTTATTCATATAATTGTAATTGTGTCATAATGATACTTGATGCATTTCGCTTCTCTTTAGATGATTTGTATACATAAACTAAATTATTGTTAAAAAATTGTAACTTAACTCGAATCTCTAGCTTACAAAACTTATTTGGCAAGTTCGGGGAAAAATACACAGTTGAGAGTAGCTATATAAAATACAACAGCAGCAGCAACTACTCTTCAACTCTCTTCGTATGAATTAATACTCGATATTATTGAAGAACCGCGAGTAGTATATACCGCGCAGCCGACCACATATCTCATAAAAGTGTATTAAGAGGCCACTTCAGACATTGGAATGAATTGACTGGAAAGAGAAACTCGCTACATATACACGAATCTCTCGTGGATGAAAAGAGAGATAACCTCGCGCGAGTCTTTGAGTAAGAAAAAAGCGTGTATATATGCAGCGGCGAACGAGAAAAAAGGACGAAAGAGAGAAAAGCAGTATAGTTGGCCAGGATACAAACACACAGATAAGAGAGAGAGAGAGAGCTCGAGGGATAGCCCGTGCAGCGGGATGAGGAAATATACGAGTATCGGCCGCTCTCTCGCGTCCATTCGACTGATGCCCTCTCAGGCTTGCGTATACAGATATATATATAGAGAGAGAGAGACGAGGTGTTGTATAGACGACTCGCTTTCCTATTTATCGACTGCGATATATCTGAGAGAAGGAGCCTTGAAAGCCGACATTTCTCGTTGCGCAGCCGGGCGTCGGTTCGCTTTCGCGCCGTGTGTGTGATCGAGAAAACGAGGTAATGCTGCTCTGCAGTAGCCGACTCTGGCTATACGTGTATGTCTGTGTGAGAGAGAGAGAAAGCTACATATCCGCTCCGGCAGCTAAAGAGAAAGAGACGAAGAGGAAGCTGAGATAAAGACCGAAAAGGATGGAACGAGAGCGAGAGGAATCAAATCGTATACGCTTTATATAGGTATATATATAGGTATATACGGAGATCGCGATAGCGGCCGATCGGATTTAGGGTGAACGAGTGTGACGGAGTACCTGCCTCTACATGTATATATAGGGCGAGACGACGACAACGACAAGTCGGAGACAAAGACGAAAAGCGCAGGGATACATGTATCCCGCGAGAAATGAAAAATGCCGAGGGGAGTAGCTCGTGCGTGCGCATGTTAATGCATGCTATAACGCTGCAGAGGGATTTATTTTGCTATATCGCAAATTTTCCATCATCGAACCGAGCTTATTCGTGGAAAAAGTTTCAATTTTCGTCGGTGTTATATAGAGTCGGAGCAAACAGACAAATTCATCAGCAGCTCAATAGTTTAATCGGCGTTGCGTGTGTTTTAAAAATCTACATACGTAACTCTCGTGATGGGCGTTTGATATGCGGTCTTGTCGACGAGGACGCTTGCGTTAAAACTACATTATAAATCATCGCCGTATAATTACAAGCTGATCCTCCGTGGAAATTAACCGAATCCCCTGCGAAGCAACAGAGAGTGTATACACTGTTAAAAATAAACGTAATTTTCATGCAGTTTTCAAACACGTTAGTACTTAAGAATTAATGTACATGTACAT